>PJEM01005518.1:0-74379 GCA_004023845.1 Helogale parvula | reverse complement strand
GCAGAGTCTGCTGGGCAGCTGCAGCTGCCCCGGCGCTTTGTTACCCTCCCTGCTGCCCCACACAGACTGCGTGGGCACACGGGACCCTTGTGACATGTGTGTGAGAGAAACACGAGAATCACCAACTGCCCGCGTGTAGGCAGGCTCCAGGGACCTACACTGCAAGCGCGGAACAGAAATAAATACAGGAAACACCTACCCCGCGGGCGTACAAAGTAAGTACACGGGACATGTGCAGCGCATAACAGACTCGGAACTACCTACTAACCCCTGTACTCGGCAGCCTCCTGGGACCCACACTGTGGGCATAACACAAATGATTGCAAGAAACACCTATCCCATGTGCACACAAAGTAGGTACAGGGACTTTGGCAGCACGTGCATAGGAGACGTGGAACCACTAAATACCCCCTATACCGAGCAGGGCCCCAGACCCCACAATCCTTGTGTACAATACAAATAAATACAGGAAACACCAGCCCCACCTGCACACAGGCTAGGCACACAAAACCATAGGGCGTGGACATAGGGACACGGGACCACATAACAAGCAGCTTCCCACGACCCATACTGTGTGTGCACAATGCAAACAAATGCAGAAAGTACCCCACGGCTTGTTCCTACAAAGTGGCACACACCTCACTGACCTCCCTGGTGTGAACATGATACCCAAAAGTAGGTTCTGGGAGACCCACAGCGTGCGTGTAACGCACGGAAATAAAACAAATACCCACCCTGTTCGCACACAAAGGCATGTGGGTCCCACTGATAAGGAGGGAACTCCAAAGGGGTGTGTGTGATGACACCACAAGAAGGGCCCACCCTGGAAGGATCCAGAAGGAACAGTGGGCCCTGCCACGAGTACCCAACAGACTCCCGAGCCCCCCGTTGTGTGTGAGCAGGGGCACTGCAGACACCCCGATGCCTGTTAGAAGGGAAGCTCTGGGTCAGGACTGGGGCCAAGGATATCCAGTCCTCTACTTCCCACCCCACCCCCCACCTAAAAGAACACGCCCACGGTGGGAGCTCCTCCCTCCCAAGTATGCGATAATTACATGGATGATAAGCACACACTAAGCACTCAAGTACCAATGCTAATGCTCCAAAAATGTTGATTTGATACATGCCAAGGCCTCATTGAGTGCCTGGCCGGCTTGCTGAGCGGCGATGGGCCGCGGCCTACATATGAAAGGTGTCTGCTAATTCTCCAGGACATCCAGACGGAGCAGGCGCACTGCCCCCGCTCACGTCCCGCAGGCACATCCAGTAGGGGTCTCAAGCAAGCTGTGGCAGCAGGTGGCCCTAACTGCTCCGAAGGCTCTGCCGGCCCTGAGTCAGGACCCCGTGAGGGTCGCGGCAGGCACCAGGCGCACACAAAGAGGTACACGGTGCACCGCACGCAACACGGGGGAACGGTGTGTGCTCCCCCTGCTTCTGAAGGAGCCCCGATTCCAGAAGTGCTAGTTGCTCTGAAGAGTGTGCACGCCTGCCAGTCTGAGGGAGGCCGGGTCTGGGGATGGGTGTGCAACTCTTCCTGTGCTAGAGAACTTGTGTGCTCAGCTCTTACCACCTCCTCGTTCTGCCTGTTCACATTCTAGAAATGTGTGTGCAAACATAATGGTATCTGGTGTGTGCTAAGTGCAATATACTGTAAGTGCTGGATACTCTTAATTGTGTGTGTGCATCTGTCTGAATGCACGTCTAGATGGACACACATGCTCACTAATGCAACATGTCTGTGTGTACCTGCAGCCAACGATCTGTGTAAGTGTGCGTGTGTGGACATCGTTGCGTCTAGGTCCCCAGTGTTGCGTCTCCCTTACAACCTGAGGATAAAGGGGGTAAGATAAGGGAAATAGAGGCACACAGGGGGAAGGAGGAGGGAAGTGGCACAGGAAAGGGGGAAGAGGAAAAGACCCAGCACCGGAAAGGGGCCTCGGGAAGGAGGAAAGAGGCTCCAAGGACTGAAGCGGTGGGAGAGGGTAGGTGAGGGAGGAGGAGCACAGGTTGGGAGAAAGGAGGGAGGCTGGCAGAAGGAGAAAGGGAGGCGAATGGGACCCACTGGAGAACACAAGAAGAATGCGGAGGAAGGTGCCCAGGGGTGGAGGGAGGGAGGCGAGGGATGGAAATAAGACAGATAGAGGTTTTCTGGTCTGCACAAAATTTAGAGATTCCCCCCAGAGCCTCCCATGGGAAGGTGTCTGAGTGAGGGATGAAGGGGAATGGCAGAAGGCAGAGGAGAAAAGGAAAGAATGGAACAGCCAGCTGCCACCGGCATCCTAAAGGGCCTCAAGAGGGGTTCCTGAGGCCCAGAGAAAGAGGTACACAGAACAGGCCAGGACTGGCATAGAGGCATCTGAAGGGGGCGGGTCCTGGAGGTCAGAGGAGAGCTGAGGGGCTGGGGGCTCAATGGTACAGAGACTTCCGAAGGCCAGAAGAAAGCTGGGGTGGGCTGGAGAGGGGGACAGAGGGTCAGGTGGAGGGATAAAGCTTAACAAGGGGAGAAAGAGCGAGGACTTGTGGACTAGAAACAGCCAGGGCAAACGGAGGAGCAGCTGGAAGGCACCATGAAGGCCACGGGCACTTGGCCGATGAGCCCGGTCTGAGGCACGTCCAAGGGTCAGAGGCTCTGCTGGGTGGTCTCTCCCAGAGCGTTTGGTTCAGTTCCACTTAAGAAAACATCTACTGAGAGTGCTAGTATGGGTGGGGACTGTGTTGTGAGCTGAAGACACAAAGGTGACCCGAGGCACAACTCTGCCTTTGCAGAGACCTGATCTGAGGGTGGGGGTGGGGGCAGGAAACAGACATCAAATCTGCAGCTACTGATAGCTGCTGCGTGAACCCCAGAGCAAAGTGAGGGGAGCTGGACACAGAAGACTAGCTAGCGTAGGGTCCCATTTATACGAAATTCAGCCCAGACCAAAACTATGGCGACTGGAAAGCAGATCAGTGGTTGGAAGTGCTGGGAGTAGGAGGGGACTCATGGGGTAATGGACACGTTTTGCATCACGAGTATGATGGTGGTTACATGATTGTGTGTGTGTGTGTGTGAATTCACAATACACTCAAAACTTGTGAATCCTATATTTAAATTGTACTGCAATAGTACAATAGCTGGCTCAGTTTGGAGAGCATCTGACTCTTGATCTCAGAGTTTTGAGTTCGAGTCCCAGGCTGGAGTAGAAATTACTTACTTAAAAATAAATACAGGGGCCCCTGGGTGGCTCAGTCGGTTGAGCCTCCGACTTCAGCTCAGGTCAGATCTCACGTTCATGGGTTCGAGTCCCGCATCGGGCTCTGTGCTGACAGCTGGCTCGAAGCCTGGAGCCTGCTTCTGGTTCTGTGTCTCCTTCTCTCTCTGCCCCTCCCCCTCTCATGCTCTGTCTCTGTATCAAAAATAAATAAAACATTAAAAAATTTTTTTAAAAAATGAATACAATAGATGGGGCGCCTGGGTGGCTCAGTTGGTTAAGCATAGGACTTTGGCTCAGGTCATGATCTCACAGGTTGTGAGTTCCAGCCCACCGGGCTCTGTGCTGACAGCTCAGAGCCTGCTTTGGGATTCTGTGTTTCCCTCTCTCTCTGCCCTTCCCTGCTCAGGCTCTGTCTCCCTCTCTCAAAAGTAAATAAACATTCAGGGCACCTGGGTGGCTCAGTCAGTTAAGTGGCTGACTTCAGCTCAGGTCATGATCTCACACCTCATGGGTTCAAGCTCCGCATCAGGCTCTGTGCTGACAGCTCAGAGCCTGGAGCCTGCTTTGGATTCTGTGTCTCCCTCTCTCTCTGACCCTCCGCTGCTCGCACTCTGTGTCTCTCTCTCTCAAAAATAAATAAATGTTAAAAATAAATAAGTAAATAAACATTAAAATTTTTATATAAATAAATACAATAGGGGCCTCGGGTGGCTCAGTCTGTTGAGCGTCCACCTTTGACTTAAGGTCATGATCTCACAGCTTGTGGGGTTGAGTCCCATGTTGGGTTCTGTGCTGACAGCTCAGAGCCTGGAGCCTGCTTCGATTCTGTGTGTGTGTCTCTCTCTGTCCCTCCCCTGCTCTGTACTCTGTCTTTCTCTCTGTCTCAAAATAAATAAACATAATAATAATTTTTTTAAATAAAGAAAGAAAATAAATAAATACAATAGGGGCACCTGGGTGGCTCAGTCTGTTAAGCATCTGACTCTTGATTTCAGCTCAGGTCATGATCTCAAGGTTCATGAGTTCGAGTCCTGCACTATCAGTGCAGAGCCTACTTGGGATTCTTTCTCTCCTTCTCTCTCTGCCCCTCCTCCGTGCTCTCTCTCTCAAAATAAATACATAGACTTTAAAAAATAAATACAACATTAAAAAAGATTATACTGTAATAAAGCTGACCAAAAATAAATACACAAATAAGCAATTATAAGCCAGAACATTAAGACTTATGATTAGGGAGCACCTGAGTGCCTCAGCTGGTTAAGTGTCTGATTCTTGATTTCCACTCAGATCATGATCTTGCGGTTCTTGAGATCAAGCCCCATGTCAGGCTCTGAGCTGATAGCGTGGAGCCTGCTTGGGATTCTCTCTCTCTGCCCCTCCCTTGCTCGCATACTCTCTCTCTGAAAATAAATGAATAAACGTTAAAAAAAAAAAAGAGAGACTCACAATAAGGAAAATAGTACTCTGTAGGAGGCAGAGGGGACAGTGAGAGAGGGCTTCCAGGAGGAAGTGATGCCTGAGATAAGACCTGAAGGATGGGGGTGAGGGGTGAAACATTTCCACGGAGGAGAATCTTTCACAGGGAAGCAGGTGAGAACAAGAAAAGCTCAGTATGTCTTCTTCTTCTTTTTTTTTTTTTTGAGAGAGAATGAATGAATGAATGAATGAATGAATCTCAAGCAGGCTCCATGTTCAACTTGGAGCCCAACATGCAGGGCTCAATCCCATGACCCTGGGATCATGACCTGAGCTGAAATCAAGAGTTGGACGATCAACTGCCTGAGCCACTCAGATGCCCATCTTTCTTTTTTTTTTTTTAAAGATTTTATCTTTAAGTAATCTCTATATCCAATGTGGGGCTCAAACTCACAGCCTCCAGATTGAGAGCTGCATGTGCCACCACCTGAACCAGCCAGATGCCCCGAAAGTTCTGTGTGTCTTGAGCACAGAATGCAAAATGGGGCTAATAAGAGTAGAAAAAGCCAAGGCCCAACATGTAAACCCCACGACTATTAGATGTACCGTGTTGTATAAGTACCCCGTGCACCCCTAAAGGCCCACAAGAGGGAAACTTCAAGATAGGATGGGGAATTGTGAACCTGTCCACCTACCCCACATAAAGGACTTCCTTCCCCTGCCCTTCCAGACTTCTTCCCTACCTCCTTCGCATAGGGATGTCTCTCCTGCTAGGAAACAGCCTCGGCAAAGGGCCAACCCTCCAGTCCCTTCCAGAGCCCACATCAACCCTTAAGCTTGCTGGTCACAGTAAATCCCCCCAACCTGGATTCCGTGTGGCCACTGCCCCCTGGTGGCTGGAGCGGTGCATTACTGAGGATGAAGAGACAGTCCCAAAGCCAGACCTGGTTAGTCTCTGTCCCTCCAGAGCCCTGTCCAGGCCACTCCCATCACTGTCCCCTTCCCATACTGCCTCCTTCTTGCTAAATCAAGCAGATGCTTTTCAGTCCTATAGGGACTTGCCTTCTCTGCAGCACAGGGGCACAACTGTCTTTTAAAAATCCTCTTTTCATCTAAGAAAGCTCACTCTCTTGGTTCTCCTGCTCGGTCTCTGCTCAGTCAGGGTGAATTTCCCCCTCCCACATCTTCCTACTCTAAGCTGGTAACCCCAGATTTTCATCCACCCTATCCCTCTCTCCTAAGCTTCAGACCCAGATATCCAGCCACCTCCTGGAGGTCCCAAAGTCACCTCAAAATCAAAATGTCCAACCCAAACGCAAACACACCACCTTCCTCACCATGCCCACCCCCCTCCTGATGTGGGTTTCCTCTCCCCTACTGGCACCTCCACCCAACCTGACAAGTCAGAAAAACAGCCCCCCAGCCTCAACAGCCTCTTTGTCACATTAATCTCCAAGTCAGACTCAAAGTCCCATCCAGTTCATTTAACTTCCTTTTATTTTTTTAATTTTTAAATGCTTATTTATGTTTGAGAGAGAGAGAGAGAGAATGAGTGGAAGGGGCAGAGAGAGAGAGAGACAGAATGAAACACGGGACTCGAACTCACAGACTGGAAGATCATGACCTCAGCCAAAGTCAGCCATTTAACTGACTGAGCCACCCAGGCACCCCCATTTATCTTCTTAATATTAAGATAAGCCATATAAAAATTGCCAATAGTCAACTGGCTTTTTCTTACAAAACAGCAGTTTCACAGGATTCAACCTATTTCTCAAATCTATCCCCTCTTCTGTTCCAGTGACCCCTGCCTCCAGGTCCTCATTCAGGCCTCCACACCTCCTGCTCGGCCTGATGACCTGCTTCCTATCTGGTCTCCCAGCCTCCAGGCCTGCCCTTTCTAGTCCATCCTCCACACTGGCCACTGGGGTGATCTTTCTACAACACGGCTTTGATGAAATCACTCCCTGCTTCAAACTCTTTCAGGGCTCCCTGTTGCCAACAGGATGAAAGCCTTAACCAGTTTTTCAGGTCCTTCCCAGTACCCGGCTCTCCTCCCGTTTCAGTCAGCACCCACTACACACCATGTACTCCAACCACACCAGACCACCACGACTTCCTAGAATTGGCTTCCTCTGACTTCCTACCCTTTGCACATGCAGTTCCCTATAACTGAAATGTCCTTCCCACTTTTCTCTCCCTGGATAACTTCTATTCAGCTTCAGGAACCATTTCACAGGGGGTGCCTAGCCGGCTCAGTGGGTAAAGCTCGCGACTCTTCATCTCTGAGTTCAAGTAATGTAGAAATTATTTTAAAAATTAAAGCCTTTGGGGGACAACTCGGTGGCTCAGGCAGCTAAGCATCTGACTCTTGATCTCAGCTCAGGTCTTGATCTCAGAGTCATGAGTTCGAGCCCCATATTGGGTTCTGCACTGGGCATGAAGACTACTTAAAATAAAGTTGTTGTTGTTGTTTTGTTGCGGTTGTGGTTGTTTAAGAAGACCTATTTCATATATCCTAGGCTATCATAAATCTCCAGTTTATACATTCATGCATTTAACAGGCAGAGCTGGAGTGCCCATGTAAGCACAGCCTCCATGGAAGGTGCTGGAGATTCCGAGAGGGAGGGAGGGAACGCAATCCCTACCCTCAAGAGCTCACGATCTGGTAGGAGAGATAAGCACATCAAGAAATCAAAGCCACATGATGTTCTGGGACACACCAGCTTGGGGAAGTTTTCTTAAGTTTTAAAGGGGAAATAATTCTCCTGAAGTTGGAGGAGCATTCAAATCAGAGAGGACAGTATTAACAAAAGCCCGCGTGTGAGGAAGAGCAGGCCGTGTGTGGGCAGGCGTGAGGTTCCTACAAGTGTGAACTGTGGCAGAAGGGTGCTGCTGGAAGGCTGGATGGCACCCTATCATCAAGCGTCTTTTGATCTCAGAGGCCACGGGGGTTTTCATCGGGAGCAGCTCTGTGTGTTTGAGAGGATGCATGTGAGGGGCAAGAGGCAAGGAAAACCAGGAAGCTGTTGTAATAACGGAAGCCAGAGGTGCTAACGGCTGACATTGTGACATTGTTTGTTACCAGCAACACAGAGCAGGCGACAGGTTTGAGAAACCTTGAGGTAAATCAGGTCAGCAAGGCATTATGTTTGGATATGAGAGTGAGGGAGAGGGTGGTGTCAAGGACGATGACCATGTTTCTCAACTGGATGACTGGGTGGATGAAGGTGCCATTCACCGAGACGGGGGAAAAATACAAGGAGGCCGAGGACTTATCCAAAGAGGTTCTTTTTGGAAACTTTTTTCTTATGTCTAAGGTGCCCATGGGATGTGCGCTGGGTCCAGTGGTCTATACTGGTTCTGGAACCGGTATTAGGATACATTCGAGGGCGGTACCATGGGGAGAGTCTAGGCTGAAGGCTTGGACATCATCAGCCTACTGGTGATAGTTAAACCCCTGTGGGTGGATGTCTCTCAGGAGGAACATGTAGAATGAGAAGGGCTATGGGCCAAGAAAGGAGCCAGAGAAGAGCCATATTTCAAAGGTGTGTAGCAGAGGAGGAGTCCCTAAATGGACCGGAGAAGAAGCTGGAAGGGAGAGAGAGAAGGACCACCAATATGCCACGTCATGGAAGCTGTGATAGGCAACCTCAAAGAGGCACCCAGTGACCCCTGCCTCCTGGTGATCAGCCTTTGTATGATCCCATCCGGTGAGTGTGGGCTGGACCAAGTGACTCACTTCTAACCAATCGAATATGGCAGAAGCGATGGGTTATTACTTCTAGGATTAGGTTATAAAAAGGCCACAACTTCCGTGCAGGCTTGCACATCTTTTTCCCCTTCTCTCCTCTCTCTCTCTCCGTCCCTTCCTGGATCCCTCTGTTGGATCATTCACCCAGGGCGGGGGGAGGGAGGGCACTATGGCATCTATCCACCCCACACACAACCCGAGCCTTCAGACAAGATCACAACCCCTTAGGTAAGCTGCTCGTGGAGTCCTGACCTGCAGAAACTATGAGATAATAAATGTTTGTTGTTCTGAAATGCTAAGTCTAACAGGCTGATTTGTTGTGCAGAAGCTGAGGGAGGAAAGCTTCTCAAGAGAGAGAACTGGTCAATGGAGTCAAACACTGCAGAGAAAGACTGAAAAACGTCCTTGGATTTGGCAAGAGAAGGTCACTAACAAGCTCAGTGCAGATGGTTTCAGTGAGTTGAGGCTCAAGTGGGAGATGAAGGCTGGGGCTGGTGAGCAGGAGCAGGATGTCACAGACACCCATTGTTTCTGCCTATCCAGCGTCCATTTCCCCCTCATCCATGACAGCTCCGTGATTTTTCTCTGAGTAACCACCCATGGCCTACCAGATACAATTCCGTAAGACTGTCCGTCAGGGTGCCCAGCCGTCCACAGGCCGAGGCGAGGCCCTGTGACTGGAGCTGCACCAATCAGAGGCTCTCCCTAGAATTTGAATCTCGAGCCTACGTGACCTGACGCTGGATCCTGGTTGGAGGCTGATTCATGCAGCAGCCAGGGCCCTGAGGACACGGATATTCCTTCCAGCCATCTCGATCCCTGCCACAGTCCTGGTTGAGTCCTTTCCGAAGCGAGGCTCTGCAGTCTCTCCTCCCTCATGTGTGCGGGCCACCTCGTTTCCTTCTAATCAATTCCTTGCTTGCTTCGAGTTCCCATGAGTCAGTCTCTGTTGCTTGCAGCCAAAGAACCCTAACTCATACGTGTTCTCTTGAGAATGTCGGATGGGATGAGGAGGAGGAAAAAGGACAGGCACTGCAGGTAGAGGCTTTTTGTTAGTTTTTAAGGCGGCAGAAACTTGGACATATTTATAGGCTAAGAGGGAGGAGAGAGAAGGAAGAGAGAGAAGGAGGGGCAGAGGAGACAGAAGGGGAGGATGACAGAGTAATACCCTGGGAGTCATGACAGCTGGGTGAGGCACAGGTGGAGAGGCTGGGCTGGAACACAGCCTGGAGACCGAAGTAAATCTGGGCGTGGATCCCTATAGGTTTGAATAGGAAGCTGAAGGAAATCACGACTGATTCGCCTTAATTGTATTTATCAAGACTGGAATGGTAGGGTCAGGGGATGCTCGCGGGAGAGCAGTGACCAAGAGGTTAGACTGGCACCCATATGCATTACTTTGCCACCACCCTTCTCTGAGCCCGTCTCAACCACCTGGACCAAGGCTAGGGATCTGCTGCTAGATGAGGCAGAAGGCCAAGGTGTAAGGCAAGAGTGTGCTGGTCATATTGCATTTGCCCTTCCAGGCCCATTCTCCGCCCTTCTCTACCCGTACGGACAACATCACCCGGGCTCCCCTGCCCCCTGACATCTAACTGGGTCCTCCATAGAAGCACCGGCAGGATGTTAGAGTGGGAGAAGAAAGCATCATCCTGGATATTTCTTCTCCTGCTCCCAGCTCTGTGTCAGTACCGTTGTTTCTGGCAGCGGCTGTGCCTTCCACAACTTCAGTGCCTCTCAGGCATGTTCCATGGCCCTCACTGGGCTCCAGGAATCCCATTTCCTTTCCTTACCCCTGCAGACCTAAGGGTGGTCACAGTTGCCTGCTGCTTTCCCCTCCCTTGTTGGTCCCCTCAACCCTACCCACACCTCTGCAAATAGTTCCTTCATTAAATTACCTTCAAAATCCCAGCTGTGATGCCCTCTGTTTCCTGCTGGGACCCTGACTGTTAGAGAGCTAGTGGGAGAGATCAGATAGTCTAATCTGAGGCTCTGGGTGGGCAGGGAAGGGGGAGAACCCAGGAGGGGTCTGGCCAGCTGGCACCGAACAGAGGGATCAGGAGAGTGGGGCTCTCTGTGAGTTGACGCTGCAGGTGTGATGGCAGTGGAGGCCTGCGGGCCTGGAAGGCAGGTGCTGGGATCAGACTGCAAGATCCTGGATTCCGAGCACGGAAAACAATACTGGGTGGTGGTTAAAACCAGGGCTTTTTTTGTTTTTTTTTTTTAAATATATTATTTTTTAAGTAATCCCCACACCCAACACAGGGCTCAACTTATAACCCTGCGATCAAGAGTCACATGCTCTATCAACTGTGCCAGCCAGGCACCCCTAAAACCAGGACTTTTAAATTGGGGACCCAGAGGGGCACCTGGTTGGCTCAGTCAGTTAAGCGTCCAACTTTGGCCCAGGTCATGATCTCACAGTTCATGGGTTCGAGCCCCACATCAGGCTCTGTGCTACAGCTAGCTCAGAGCCTGGAGCCTGCTTTGGATTCTGTGTCTCCCTCTCTCTCTGACCCTCCCCTGCTTACCCTGTCTCTCTCTCTCTCTCAAAAATAAATTAAAACATTAAAAAATTAAATAAATAAATAAATAAATAAATAAACTGGGGACCCAGAGAGTCCTGTGTTAGCATCCTAGCCCTGCCACTTCACTATGTGTCAGCCAGAGAGGTGACTTCACCTTCCTGAGTGTGTGTCCTCACCTTTAAAATGAGGCTACTCATAGCAACCTTACAGGTTTTCATGAGGAGTAAACACATGTAAACCACCTGGCCCGGGCCTGCCATGTGGGATAAATGCTTAGCAAGTGCTCTGCACTTCCAGGTAGTGACTAAGCCCAAGGTGTGGTCACGGGAGTAAATGGCTGGAGTGGAACGAAGGTCAGCAGAGGTGAGGTGGAAAGAGACCAAGAGGCTAAATAATTGGAAGGATGGGTCATCACAGGGAGGTTAAGCATCCCAGCAGGACGGTGGCCTGGGTAGAGATACGGTCTGTGAGGAGATGCTAGAGTCTTCAGGAAGGAGGCCAAGTGACCAGAGAGCCAAGAGACGTCAACGAGGAAGTAGGAGAGCCTGAAGGCAAAAGCTTCAAGGAAGCCCAAGTTCTGTGAAGCCAGATTAGAGTCAGTATCTGCCTCATCTGAGCTCCCACAGCCCCTTGTATGTCCCTTTGAGACCCCCCCAGTGATCACATCCCTGACTAAGCCAGGGCTTGTCAAGGGAGGGGTTGGATCTGACCCATCCTGTAGCAGCTAGAACAGAAAGATTCACTGGTAAATGACTGTTGAATGATTCGGGGGCAAAGGGGGTAGGGGGAGTCTGGAAAGGAGCAGAGTCCCGGGTGACATTTCGTAAAGTGGCAGGGCCAGGAGGTTGAGGGAGATGCTAACACCCAGGACTCTCTGGGTCGCAAATTTAAAAGCCCTGGTTTGGGGTGCTTGGGTGGCTCAGTCGGTTGAGTGTCCAGCTTCAGCTCAGGTCATGATCTCGAGGTTCGTGGGTTTGAGCCTGGCATCGAGTTCTGTGCTGGAGCCTGTCTTCAGATACTGTGTCTCCCCCTCTCTCTGACCCTCCCCTGACCAAGCTGTCTCTCTCTCTCAAAAATAAATAAAACATTAAAAATAAATTTTTAAAAAAAAGCCCTGGTTTTAACCACCACCTGGTACTGTTTTCCGTGCTCCGAATCCAGGATCTTGCAGTCGGATCCCAGCACCTGCCTTCCAGGCCTGCAGGCCCCCGCTGCCATCACACCTGCAGCGTCAACTCAGAGAGCCCTACTCCCCTCATCCCTCTGTTCGGTGCCAGCTGGCCAGACTCCTCCTGGTTTCTCTCCCTTCCTTGCCCACCCAGAGCCTCACATCGGGCTATCTTATTTGACTTTGTTGCATTTATTTCTCTACACTCTCTTTTAATTACCTAGTGCCTTACGAAAGACCTCTTATTCAACTTAAACACGTGTTCCCTGAGAGCTCATACATGCTATTCCACCTATCTGGAATACCCTTGCCCATCCTATCCACCCCAAGACTTCCTACTCCTCGTTCAAGAATAAGCAAAAATTAGTCATCAGGGAGAAGAAAAATAAACAATGATACCACACATTCATCAGATTCACAAAATTAAAGTGTCTGACAATACCAAGTGATGGCGAGGATGAGTAAAGAGAGGATGCAAAGATAGGGGTGCCTGGTGCCTCAGTCAGTTAAGCATCAAACTCGATTTCAGCTCAGGTCATGATCTCACAGTTCATGAGATCAAGACCTGCATCAAGCTCTGCACTGACAATACAGAGCCTGCGGGGGATTCACTTCCTCCCTCCCTCCCTCTCTCTCTCAACAAATAAACTTTAAAGAGAGAGAGAGAGAAAGAGAGAGAGAGGATGCAAAGAGAACTCTCATTCCATGCTGGTGGGAGAGTAAACTGGCACAAACACTTTAGAAAAATAGCTTGGCGATATGGTAGGCTACAAAATGTCCCCAGAAAAATGTGTCCACAGCTTAATCCCTGGAATCTGTGAATGTTATATGTGACAAAAAGACTGCAAATGTGGTTAAGTAAGGACTTTGAGATGAAGAGTTACCCTGGATTGTCTGGGTGGTCCCTAAATGCCGTCACATGGACCCTTATAAAAGGGAGGTCGTGGGAGATGTGACACAGACAGAAGAGGCAATGTGACCACAGAGGCAGAGATTGGAGTGATGTGGCCACAAGCCAAGGGATACTGGCAGCCACCAGAAGTTGGAAGAGGCAAAAAGCAAATTCCTCCCTAGAGCCTCTGGAGGGGGTATGGCTCTGCTGACACTGTGACTTCAGTCCTGTGAAAATGATTTTAAGGGCACCTGGGTGGCTCAGTCGTTTGGGTCTCCGACTTCATCTCAGGTCAGCTCTCACATTCGTGGGTTCGAGCCCTGCGTCGGGCTCTGTGCTGACAGCTAGCTCAGAGCCTGGAGCCTGTTTCTGGTTCTGTGTCTCCTTCTCTCTCTGCTCCTCCCCCTCTCATGCTCTGTCTCTCTCTGTATCAAAAATAAATAAAACAGTAAAAAAATAAAAAAAAGAAAAAGAAAAGAAAATGATTTTAGACCCCAGGCCTCCAGAACCAGAGAGAATCCATTTCTGTTGTATTAAGCCACCAAATGTGTGGCAATTTATTACATCAGCCGTAGGAAACTCATATAGGCAGTATCTACCACACCTGAACATACCCACGTCCAGCAATGCCACTTCCAGGTATCTCCCCACAGAAACGTAAGCATGAGTTCTCCCAAAGCCACGAACATGAATGTTCACAACAGCATTATCCATAACAGCCCCAAACTGGAAATAACCTGAATGTCCATCAACAGTGTAACGCATGAAGTACTTATTTGTGGGATGTTCATAAAACCGAGCGAACCGCGATCACAGGGAAGAACTTCACAAACAACACTGAGCACAAGAAATCAGACACCACAGAAGACATATTGGACGATTCCATTTTATATCAAGTGCCAGGAGAGAGAAAACTACATCACTGAGTGACATAAAATTAGCAAAAAAAAAAAAAAAAAAAAAAAAAAAAAAAAAAAAAAAAAAAAAAAAAAAAAGGCAAGGAATTCTGACTGTAAAAGCCAGGATAGCATTCCCAGCTAGGGACAGCGGGGTGGGGGTGGGGATTGTGATCAGGAGGGAGCACGGTGTGGGAGGCAAAGGGGTTGTATAACTTCCTAACACCATCTCACTGTTGCCATGTACTTTGGGGTGTGTTATCTTTCACAGTTGAAATGTATCATGGTGGTGTTCGCTTTTAACTGAATGAGCCGGGGTCCCATTCATGAAGCCTTCCTGGGGCCCTCCGGGCCCTCTGGGTTCCCCAGCCTCTGCTGCTCATTCGGTCACTGCCCGCTCTGGCTGTGGCCCAGGGTGGCTTGCCCGCCAGAACAGGTGCTCCCCAAGCCGGGGAGCCGCCAGAGCGCTGTCAGCAGCCCTGGCGGAGGGTGGCGCCGGGGACTCGCGCGCCGCCACGCCCCAGGCACACGGGGCCCATCGCACGTGACCAGCTTGCACTGTAATTGACAGTCCGGACAGTCGGTCGCAGGCCTGGGGGAGCAGATGGCCGCTGTGCAAATGAGGGTGCGGCTGACTGCACAGCCACTTACCTCTGACTCTGTCCATCTGTCTCTCTACATCCCATTCAGGAATGTTCCCTAAAGGCCTTCAGGGGAGGGGTGGGGGGAAGGCCTCTTCTCTCTGCTGGAATGCTCCCTGTCATTCGGGTGAACTCCTACTCATCCTTCAGGAGCCAGCTCCAGGCTCCTCTCGTCTGTGAAACCAGGGCCTGCCTTCCTCTGAGCTCCCACAGGCCCCTACCCCGCCGGGCGGCAGCCTGTCGGTGCCCTGCCCCATGGAATCTTTCTCGACTCCTGAAGCTCTTTGATCTCCCTGGGCTGTCTTCATGGACTGGGTCTGACTCACTTCTGGGCCTCAGGGGTGTGTCGGTCACCGCCGGCGCCCGGCGCGGGCTCTGGCAAGTCCAGGCGAGCGTCCGCGCTCCACAGCGGACGCGCTCTGAGAGCCTCGGGAGGCGCGAGACGTCTCAAGGTTCCCGCCACCGCCGGCTCCTGCATGCACTGCGCCTGCGCGGGTTCCAGCGGCCTCGCGGTTAGGCGTCCCTACCTCGGGCACGCGCGTGCCAGCGAAGGGGGCGGGCCTCCGGCTGAAGTGGGTGGGGTGGGAGGGGTCTGAAGAATGGGGAAGGGAGCGCACAGCGGAACTGACGCGTGGACAGGGCCTGTATCTCTTCCAGCTAGGAGGCGGGGTCCATCATGCATAAGGGGTGGAGAGACAGGCTTCAAAGCCTGGTGGAGAGGCACGCCGCGATTTGGCCCAGCAGCAGGACCAGTATGCAGCTCCCACTCCCAAGTACGGAAAGCCCCAACCCCCAGAGACAGTACCTACTCCCGCCCAGAGCAAGGAGAGTCCCCGAAAGAGAGGGAAGAAGGGACGTAGAAATCTCCCCATCTGCCTCCCCAACCTGCCCTCCACTATCCCCTAGGCAAGGCACATCCCCCTCTCTGAAGCCTGTGTCCTGTTAAAAATGGGCGCCTGGGTGGCTCAGTCGGTTGAGCGTCAGAATTCAGGTCATGATCTCACAGTTCATTCAAGTGGGGGCAGTGGGGGCGCTGCTGTCAGTGCAGAGCCCATTAGGATCCCCTGTCCCTCTCCTCTCTATGCCCCTCCCCCACTCATGCTCTCAAAAATAAACATTTTTGTAAAACGGGAGTAAAAATCCCTACTTCACACAGGCCAAATAGATCTTGAGTGGGTGTCCAGCAGACCTTAGCTCCCTCCCAGAGAGGGCAGAGGTATGATAGTCTAAAGTCATACAGTAACTAGCAAGACCAGGTCTTGACTCCTGGATGGGACTCTGTTCCTACACACCAACAAAGGCCAGGGGTCCAGGTTCCCACATGTGGAGAGGAGCACCGCTTCCCCTAGGAAATGTCAGCAGTCCCTGCCCACCCCCATACCTGGTTCCCTTCCCACACAGGAAGGAAAACATCGTGTATTGAGTAAGAAACCGGAGGCCACAACCTCCTGGAGCCACAACGCAAAAGGAAGACGTGCTGGGCCTCAGGACAAAGAAACCAGGTCCAGATTCAGGAGGACTTTCCAGAAGACGTGAGCCGCCATCTGGACAAGGATTCCAGGCAGAGAACTGTGGCTCATAATCCGTTCGCTTTCCAAAGCTTTGGGCTAAATAGCTAGCCCACCTCGGTGAATAAAACAACCCTAGTACTCCCAGGAACACACAAGAGCCAAGCATGCGCAAACAGGATTGGGATAGGTTATGACCCCAAGGCAGTATTTCCTTTGGCAGATGGGGAAACTGAGGCCCAGAGAGGCAGGCAAGCCTAGGGCAGCAGCAGCAGAGGATACTCCAGCATCCTGCCCTTCCTCTAGCTTGATACTGGGCTCAGGCCCTGATCAGCTCCTTCCTCCAGCCTATAAAGAAAGAGTCCTGGGGAGCCTCGATGCCCACCCTAAGCCCCGATCCAGGGCAGTTTTATTGGTGCCATTTGTAAAAGGCCTTTCCCATCAGCCCCAAGCCTTTCCCTTCCCTTTCTGAGAAGGAAGATGATTTCTGATCCTGGCCCCATCGGTAACAACACACTTGGGTCTAATGCTGCTGCACTGCGGTGTGACATGCCGGGTGCAGGTCCACGTGCCAGTCTGCGGCCAACTCTGGGGAGGAGAATGTGGAGAGCCAGGTCTGTGTATGGAGGCTGGGCAGAGCCCTGGCCAGCTGCAGAGATGTGAGGGCAAGGTGAGCAGGCCCCGTGTGCACCCTAGCCCCAGGGTCCAGCGTAGCCGGAGTCCAGGGTTGGGGGCAGTAAAATCAGAGATCCTGAGAGAGAAGCCCTTGGGCCAAAGACGTGTGGAGCAGGCCAGGGCAGTCAGGGGAGATTCCAGAGGGGGCAGTGAGCACGTGTGCACAAAGCCCAGGGTCAGGGACACGGTGTGCGGGGGCCTTTGGTGACTCTGTAGGTATGCCTCCCTCCCTTTCCGATCTGCATGCCTGTGCCCCTGGCCTCCTGAAGCTGAGGGAACACACTTCGGGGTAGGGCTGGGGGAAGGCTGGGAAGAAAACTCAGGTGGAAGTGGTTTAGGCCTCAGAGCCCACATCCTGTGGGAGAGGCTGTCAAGGGGTCAGGCCACGTGTCCCAGTCCTCAGAGCTGCTGCAGTGACAGTCCTCTAGGGGCAAAGATGGATGTCCTCCAGGGGAGAAAGTGGCCCGGAGACTAGGAGGTGGGTTCAGTCCTGCCAGGTCCAGGATCAAGAGGCCTCAGTAGGGCGCCGTCCTCCCTCCTCCTCCATCAGCAGCAGGCGGCGCCGTCCAGCCTCATAGTCGGCCTCGTCCACACTGACCAGCAGGCGGACAGCCTCCCGGCCCACGGCCTCACGAAGGGCCTCAGTCAGGAACACGCCCCGCAGGGCCTGCAGCAAGGCGCCACTCAGGTAATCACCCCAGAAGGCGTCCAGATAGGAGAGCTCCGAGAACTTGATGTCGCACACCACGGAGCCCAGGTCCCGGGAGCGCAGCACTGCGGTGGCCTGCCCAAACACGTCCAGCTGCCGGGCCAGCGCCTGGGGTCGCCGGGATGCCACGCCCTGCTCCAAGGCGGGCCCGTGCTCACAGTACTCTGCTCGCACCCTGAGCCGGATGTCTGCGGAGGAAGGAGGGACTGGTCAGGGAGGAGCCCACACACGACACGCTGTGTGATGGGCCAGGGAGACCGCAACCCTTCCTCCCACAGTTGAGCCTCCTCCAACAGGCTCCTCCCACCCCCCCATGGGTTGCACTGCACCTCCCCACATCCTTCTCCCTTCTGGTAGCCACACCCAAGTATGGGTGACACCCTCACATGGCTTCCCTCCTGTGGCCTGACCTCTGTTATCTCTTGACCTGGCGACCCCCTCTCCCCTCACGTGCCCTGCTCCAGTCCCAGCACTCGGCTGCACCCCCACCCGCCAGGCCCAGCCTTGCCTCTCCTTCGGCTGGAGATGCTCTGCCCATCTTCACTTGCTCCCTCACCTCCTTCAAATCCCACCTTCCCAGCAAGGCCGCCTCTAACCTATTTAAAACTTCACTACCACCACCCTGGCACCCAACATGCCCAGTCTCCCAGACCCTGCTCCATTTCTTCCCAAGGCACTTAGCACTTTCGAACCTCCTCTGCGCTTTCCCCTTATACTGTCATGCTCACCACCTGTCTTCCCCTGGGAGCCCCCTGAAGGGACTGTTTCATCCACTTGTGCAGCCCTGTGGCCCATGGTGGGTGCTCAACGTATATTCGTGGAAGAAGCAACACATCGACTAATGGATCTGCCTTGAGACAACCAGCCTCACCCCTCCTGCTCTCAGGGAGACTCCTGGGGGGCCAGCCACACCACCGGCACCCACCCAACCAGTGAGCACCGCCCAGGAGTCTTCAGGCCGGAACTGGGTTGGCTCTGCCAGCAGCAGGCGCTCTCTTCCCTCAGAGGCTGCTGAGATGGTGGGCTGTAAGCCCGGAGCTGCAGGGGGCCGCTCTGCCCCCGGAAGGGGAGAGAACATGAGGCCCACTCAGGGTCACCGAAGGAGAGGTAGAAACAGAGCTCCCCACATGAGCCCCGGACCCCTGGATTTTCAGCCTCTGTGTTTAGGCCAGACTGAGCAGAGCTGCTGTTGCTTAGAACCCTGCCCACATGGACCCAGATGAGGAGGCAGCTCCTCGCAGGGCACAGGACCTGGGACTTCCCAGACTGTCCTCCCTGGGGGATAAGTGAACTCCCACCCATGCCTCAGGCTACTAACAGACCCTCCTCCCCACACAACACTGGCTGCCCTGAGGATCAGTTGGGAGCTGGAAAAGACAACGAGCACTACAAGCCCATTTAATCCGCAAACACGCCAGGAGACCGGCCCCGCTATCACCCCAATTTACAGGTAAGCAAATGGAGACAAAGAGAAGTGAAGCTATTTGCCCATGGCCGCCTAGCCAGGGAGTGGCAGCCCTCCACAGAGGTCACTAAGCCTCCGGTGCCCCAGAGGACAGCTTCGGGTCAATGGAGACGATTCTAACCCAGGAGCCTTCAGGCACCAGCTGTGCGACCTGAAACAATTCACAACCTCTCTGAGCCCAGGTTCTTACCTGAACAGGGAATTCCAACTCTGAAAGACTTAAAAGAATTAAAAAGAGAGCAATGGATGGAAAAGACCTAGCTAGTAGGGTAAGGCGTGCCTGACAGGTGCCCCGAGAACAGCAGACGCCAGAAGCTCCAACATGCCAATGCTTTAGGCCGGGCCATGGGGTGGGGTCAGCTTTGTGGGACAGGGGCTGCCAACCCATTCGACAGATGAGGAAACTGAAGCTCTAGAAGGGGAAGGGCCATGCCCCCGACTCCCTTCACCTTTCACAGTGTCTGCCACGGAGCACAAGGTGGAAGACAGGTCTCTGCTCCCCCAGATCACTTCTCAGTACCACCCACTTCCTCCTCCCACCCCAAACCCCAAACCCTTCCGCTTTCAGCCTGGAGGGGAACCTCATCCGCTCAGCTGGAGGCCCAAGGAAACCTACCTGACCTTGGCCCCTAGGACTTCCCACAGCACTCAGACCCAGCTCCCTCCACCTAAGAACCACCTAAGACCTCTGGGCCCACATCCTTGCCTCCCATGAGTGTCTGACCATGCCCCCAGTCACTGGGGGCCAGGGAGCAGGGGACTGGAAGGAGCAGCACCTGTCTAAGGCCACACAGAGCAACTCAGTGGCAGAAGCACAGAGCCAGGTGGCGGAGTCTGACAGACCTTGAGGCGAGTCCCGGCTCTGCCACTCTAGCTGTGGGGCCTTGGGCATGTGACCTCACCTCTCTGAGCCTCAGTTTCCCCATCTGAAAAACATAAACAGACAAACAAGAGGTCCCTGCTGCATGGTGCGGTCATGAGGGTTAAATAAGGCAACTCATGAAGCACTTGCCCCAGGACCTAGGACACAGAAGGCACCAAGAAACAGGAACTGTGATTTCGACACCCACCTCTCTACCCCACAGCCCGTGCCCAGGCCTGGCCTCCTCTTTCTTGGGCCTGAGTCAACCCCCTCCTTCATCTGCTCCTCCGGTCCCATCTGCATTCCCCCATGCCCTGCCCTCCAGGCAGAAGGGCCATGACCCCAGCACAAGCCTTACTCACACAATGACCCGTCCACCTCCTCTGCCCCACCAAGGCCCAGCCCACAGAACCACACGTCCATTGCAGGTGAAACCCTCCCAGATCGCCTTTCTCCTCAGCGCAGATCAGCACTCAACCTGGGGCAGAAACCGTTCACCCAGAGCCTACCCCCCAACATGGTGGGTGGAAAGACGACAGGACGAGGATGGACTAGTGTGTGTCCCATCCATTCTTTCTTTCAACAGATACATTTACAAAGTGGCAGGAATGCCGGGGTGACATGCACGCCCCGCCACAAGTGGGCCTGGAAGTTATGAAGCCCCGGTTAGGAAGCACCTCTCCTGGGCCAGGCCCTACCCAAGGGCTCTCTCGATCATGGGCCCCAAACCCCCATAGCACTTTGCTCAACCCCACTGTCAAATGAGGAAATCCTTCACCAGGCCACAGTCCAACCTCAAGTCCGGACACGAGGGTGTGGTACACAGAGAAAGAGGACAAAGAGACCCCACGAGGAAAAGAGGACCTACCCGAGCCACCCCTCCATCCCTGGGCCTCAATCATGGGCACCGAGCTCAGTTTCTCCTTAAGTCTTCACCAAAAGGACTGAATGGCAACAGCTGACACGTCCACGGTAGTTACCACAGCCCTGCATGTATGTGTCCCATTTATTAACGCTCTGATTATCCCTGCAACCTCATACGGGAGTGCTATTACCTCCTTTCTGTAGATGGGGAAACTGAGGCACAGAGGATGAGTCACCTGCCTAAGGCCACAAAGACAGGAAATGGCAGGGCTGGAATTGCAACCCGGGTGCCTGGCTCCAAAGCCTGAGCTCTTAACTACCCCTGTCCTGTTTGCTGCCACTCACACACCACCACACAGAAACCTGGAATTAAAAGACATCCTGAGGGCCACGAGAGAAAATTAGAGACAGCGAGGTATAATTTAGATTGTAATGATCAGACAGACCCTCTCTAGGAAAGGACACTGGAAGTAAAACGTGAAGAACAAGTGGATGGAGAGAGAGAAGCCAGGTGAGTGAAGAGCAGCATTCCCGGAAAACGTCACGGCCCACACACCAAATCCGGAAGCAGGAAATGTGCTTGAGGTGTTCGCAGGCCGTGGAGGTGGAGGCATGGCAGGGCCCCGAGGAGGGGCAGGCACTAGGGCACGACTGGAGGGGTGGGGCTGAGCTGGGTGGGGCAGGGAGTCTGGGGCCCCCAGAGATGACCACACCCCTCCGCACCTCCAGGGCCTCCTAACATGGGGCACCTGCTCTGCTCTCATGGGGCCGCTTTGGGGATGACACGGCTGGATGAAAGTCAAGAGCAGAGGCCAGTGCCTGGCACAAGATGAGCCCTCAGAGGGCCTCAGGAAGGACGTGACCTCAGGCGGCAACGACTCCAGCTGCACTGCGGAAGCGGCAGGGTGGTCAGGAACAGAGCCAGGGCGGGAGTCAGGGAAGGCCAAAGGTGGCTGGGCCAGCACAGAAGCAGCAGACATGCGGCGAAGCGGACAGCCCGGCGCAGGTGCACCACTGCCGAGCAAGGCCACCCGTGCGGCCGGGACTGGGGGTTGGTCGATTCGTTTCCTCTGACCACAGTCCCTCTCCACTAGGGCAGCTGTACAGAGAGGCTCCCTGCCCCCAGAGCAGAGGCTGTGGCTACACTGTCTTAGTGAGAACTGCTCTGGCTTCCGGCACTCAGGTGGGCCCCAGCACCCCCACTTCCCCCCCGCCCCTCTCTTCTGGGGCAGAATGAGACGCAGGGGGAAATAGGAGAGGACTCCCAACCTGGGACCAACGAAGGGACAGCACAAAGGAGAGGCAGCCAGAGAGCGCTGACAGAAAACCAGCAGGTGCTGGCTTTACGAAGGAGGCCCTGGAGGTGCAGAGGGATGCGGTCACCTCCGGAGGCGGGCACTCCAGGGCCAGCACCATCCTCTTCTCGACACAGTGGCACCCCATCCCTTACTTTAGTCTCTTCCTCAAGACATGACAAATGTCAAGATTCTACTAAACAATAAGCAGAGGCTGCCACCGAGCCAACAGCAGTCATTACCTGTTTCCCGATGGAAGGATAGAAGGCTGCAATACCACCGGGAAGCGAGCTTGAAAATACAACAGAAACTCAAACCAGAACCTGATTGGGCCTCTCCAGACCGGACCACCACTTTTCAGGAAATACAGGGAAACACACTGAATCCACTCTACTGCAGGATGCAATTGGCAAACTCCAGTCTTTACGAACCTACAGAACAACTACTTTCAACCACCACGAAGCAAGGAGGGCGAGGGAGAGAAAACGGGGAAATCTCTGAGATCAGGAGAGGCTTAGGAGAGCCAGCACTCATAAGACAACTGGATCTTAGGGCACTAATTAGACATTTGATCCTAAGAAACTGGTTTGTTTTATTCTGGTGTGTGTGTGTGTGTTTTTTAAGAATTCTGATCTTTTAGAGATATGCAGCAGAAAATCTACAGATGAAATAACAAGACAAGACACCTGAAACTGACTCCAAAACAACACGGATGATGCAGCAATATCAACCACAAGGTGACAGCTGCTGAAATTGGGGGAAAGCGGGACAAGGTTCACCACGCCAGTGCATCTGCCTTTGTACCTTCTCCACGGAAAAAAGGGAATACAGCAAAGCTCATCCTGTCCTTCACATCCTCTGGTTGCTTTCCAACATTTAAAGAAATGAGGGGCACCTGGGTAGCTCAGTCCGTTGAACATCTGACTTCGGCTCAGGGCATGATCTCATGGTTCATGAGTTCGAGCCCCACATCCACTCTCTGCTGTCAGCATAGAGCCCACTTCGGATCCTCTGTCTCCTCAGATTCCCGCCACCTCCCCCACTTGTGCTCTCTCTCTCAGAAATAAATAAAACAATGGGACGCCCGGGTGGCTCAGATGGTTAAGAGTTCAACTTCGGCTCAAGTCATGATCTTGTAGTTCGTGAGTTCGAGCCCTGAGTCAGGCTCAGACCATGGAGCCTGCTTCAGATTTTGTGTCTCCCTCTCTCTCTGCCCTTCCCCGATGCCTAACTGAGCCACCCAGGCGCCCCAACTGCTTATCGTATGGACAGGGCCACTGAGCTGACAGTTCAGAGCCTGAAGCCTGTTTCAGATTCTGTCTCTCTCACTCTCTCTCTCTCCCTCCCCCACTCATGTTTCGGTCTCTTGCTCAAAAATAAACGTTAAAAAAATAAACAAATAAACATTAAAACGTTCTTTAAAAAAATAAGTTACGTCTCCCGTTGCTCCTGACTCCATCCTCGCCAGCTTCCTCGCCATCCCTTCATCACCACCAGCTCACTCAGACCTTGACACCTGCTGTCCCGTATCTAGCCCTCTTCCCCAGCCATCTACACGCTCGCTCTGTCTCTTCCAAGGGGGCTTCTGAGACCACCCTACCTTGAACACGCATCTTAAACTGCATTTTCTATCACTTCCCACCCCTCGCCTTGCCTTCTCCTCTCAGCTGCCACCTGAAGTTTCTGTCACTTGGCTTTCTCCTCCCACCAAACCACGCACCCTGTGAGCACAAGCGCCTCCCATCCCTGCGGTGCCCAGCACTCAGGAAGTGCTGAGAACACACCTAAAGTAAGAGAAGGAACTGATGCTGCCACTCTGCACGGTGGGGCCTGTCACCCTTACCTCAGCGCTGGCTTGAAAATTCAAGGCCAGGTGAGTAGCCTGCCCAGCACAGTGCCCAAGCTTAGGGTACTCCAGACATCCTTCTCCTGGGGAAACCGGGAGTTTAGTCTAGTTCTACCCCTCTGGGGAGGGCAGTTGACTAGGGCTTAATCCCCACAGCTGTCACACACCAGGAGGTGGCAAGAACGGCAGGTCACTCGGGGCTGGAGGACCCTCTTTCCACCTTTGGTACTGGGCCTTGTTAAAGGTGAGCCATCCCAGGGGCACCTGGGTTAAGGCATCCAACTTCAGCTCAGATCATGATCTCACAGCTGGTGGGTTCGAGCCACACGTCGGGCCCTGTGCTGACAGCTCGGAGCCTGGACCCTGCTTCTATTCAGTGTCTCCTTCTCCCTCTGGGCCCCTCCCTGTCTCACTTGCCTTCTCTCTCAAAAATAAACAAACATCTAAAAAAAAAAAAAAAACAGGTCAGCCATCCCAGTTTTTTCAGAGGCAGCCACCAGGGCCCTACCGGGGAGAGCCTCCCTTCAGCCCCACCCTGCCCAGTGAGTCAGCAGTCAGACCTGCTTCCAGTCCTCCCAGCCACACCCTAGGTAAGCACCTCCCCACCGCAGCCCTGCCCTCAGAGAAGACACCTGAAGCCTCACCCGGCCACAAGACCCTTCCCCAGGCTCAGCTCTGCAGGCTCCCTAGGAGGCAGTGACACCCTCCCGGTGGCTCTGGTAATTACTGCCTGCCTCTGGGGACAGTCACCCAGGGCAGCCACCCCTACAAGCTGGGGGCTGTCGGAGGGCACTCGGCACTGGTATCTGCAGCCTCCTGTGACGCCCAGGGGAGGAGGAACCAGAGAGGGGCGGGCCCACACCCACCGGCACCCGCCTACTCCCCTTAGGACCTGGGAGACCTTCTCAAAGGCAAGGTCTAAGCAGGAATCTCCACGGCTGAATCTCCCCACCCGTCCCAGCACACCTTGTTCGTGCACCCCTTCTCCCCAACAGAACTTCCCCGGGCCAGACCTTTGTCCACCCGCCCTGCTTGGGCTGTGCAGCCTCTTTATCTGATTCCCGGCTTTCCTTTTTTTCAAGTTTCTCAACACATCCCTGGCAGAGCACATGCTATAGGCTCAGCACAGGTCCAAGCTCTTTATAAACTGTAACTCGTTTATTAACTGATCTTCCAGATGAAGTCAGAGTCCCATCAAAACCAGGTATCACATCACCTCAATCCTCTGCTGAAAACCCTATGTAACGCTCACTGTACAGAACAAAACCCCAGCTCCCCTCTCCTCTGAGGCCTGCCAGGCTCCGGCCGGCCGGCTCCTCCCCCCCACCCCCACCCCCCCCCCCCCCCGTCCTCTGTTCACCGCACCATCTGAAGCAAGCTTCAGTTTCACTGGTCTGTCACCCTACTAGAAGGTCGCCTCCCCAAGGGCAGGGACTTCACTGCTATTCCTGTCTGAAGCACGCTGCACAGGAACGGCAAGCAGCAGCACAAACTGGTAGGTAGCACACGGCGTGGGCCCCAGGCCAGGCCCCACTGTGAACATTTTACTCATTTTCTCTCGTCACAACCCAACTTGGAAATCACCATTATGGGCCTCATCTTACACAAAAGAGTTCAGTCACCTGCCCAAGGTCAGACACCTATTTAAGTGCCAAGGCCAAGAGGTGAACCTGGAAGCCTGTCCCAGGATCCTCATTCTGTCCCTGTGCGGTATTTCTACCACTGCAAAAGAAAAGACTAGAACGTGAAAACCAGTGAAAACATTTACTAGAAAAGCAAATGAAACTGAGAGCAAAGAACGGTCTGTAAAGGCTTCCCGGAGAAGGTAGCACATGTGATCTTCCAGCTACGGACAAGATGGAAGCAGGCAAGATAGTAACAGGAGGGACACCGAGGTCCAGATGGACAGAAGCCGATGCCTACCCACTAGGTGTGGGCACTCCAGACGAGTGCCCGTCTCTCCCACCCTCCGTGCAGCCTGCCACAGCTCTGTGCGCGCATTCGCCGAGGCCTGCAGACACCTACCACAGGTCACTTTGCCTTCAGAGGCAGGTCTGGCTGGCTCCTGCTGCTGCGGGGGGGTGGTCAGGGCTCCTCTGCGCCGCCGCCGGGCACCACCGCTGGGCCGGCCCCGGCTCCGCCGCTGCCGCTTGGTCGGTGGGGAACCTGGGAAGGGAAAGACAGCATGCTGAGGACCAGGATAACAGCACTGAGGCAGGTGCCTGGAGAAGAGCTCAAGGCTGGTCTCCAGGCCAGGAAGACCCTGGGTGAGCCCCTCTGCTTCCTGGGCCTCGATGGCCCTGTGCATGAGAAGGGCAGTTGGGGCGCCTGGGTGGCTCAGTGAAGCATCCAACTCTTCTTTTTATTTAATGTTTGTTTATTCATTCTTGAAAGAAAGAGAGAGTGTGAGCAGGGGAAGGGCAGGGAGAGAGGGAGACACAGAATCTGAAGCAGATACCAGGGTCTGACCCTGACACAGAGCTTGAACTCACAAACTGCAAGATCATGACCTGAGCCGAAGGAGGATGCTTAACTGACTTGAGCCACCCAGGCACCCCAAGCATCTGACTCTTTACGCTCAGGTCATGATCTCACAGTTCGTGAGTTCGAGCCCCGCCTCGGGCTCTGCGATGACAGAGTGAAGCCTGCTTGGGATCCTCTCTCCCCCTGCCCTGCTCACTTGTGTTCTCTCGCTCTCAAAATAAATAAAATAAACATTACAAACAAAAAAAAGATAAGCAGTTAAGTACAACCTAGCATCACTTAAAAAGAGCATCCCCCCACCGCCAGCAGTCCCACATGTAACCCTGAAGAAACCCCCGCACACTCACACCAGGGAACAAGCCACTGGGACACTGTTTATAACTAGCTAAACGTGAAAACAATATAAATATCTGACAAGAGATACAGAGTAACTTCCCGGAGTAGCCTTTTTAGTGAAATATAGCAAGGTGTAATACAAGGGTCTAAAACTGGCTACATTTTACATAAAAAAGAGAGAAACTAAGAATATGTACATATTTGCTATTTTTATAAGATAAGACACTAAAGATATATAGGAAATAATGAAATTGGTTACCTATTCACTAGGGGGTGGGGGGCAACAACACTGGAAATGATACTTCTAAGAACATCTTTCCCACATACGTTTTTGAGTCATGTAACTGTTTTACATATTCAAAAAATTAAAAAGAGACCAAAATAACACCAACCATAAAACTAAACAGAAACAAATGAACCTAGCTATCTATCTATATATATATATATATAAAATTAGTAGCACAAATGAGCAAAGAATTATTTCAAGTAACTTGGAAGAACATTCTGACTGTAAACTCTCAGTGGGATACACTCCTAGGACAGGAAGAACCACAAATAAGCGGTATGCTTCCTTCAGTAGATGGAGTCAGCAGTGGTACTGACGTTGTACTTTCAAAGCTATTTTATGATTGTTGTAAAATGAAGCAAATAAATCCATTTTCCCAATGTCATTTAAAAAAATTTTTTTTAGTGTTTTAAATTTATTTTTGAGAGACAGAGAGAGAGAGAGAACGCAAGCAGGGGAGGGTCAGAGAGAGAGGGAGATACAGAATCTGAAGCAGGTTCCAGGCTCTGCGCTGTCAGCACAGAGCTCGACGCAGGGCTTGAACCCATGAACTGTGAGATCATGACCTGAGCCAAAGCCAGATGTTTAACTGACTGAGCCCCCCAAGTGCCCCTTTCCCATGTCATTAAGAACCAAAATTTGTAGGGGCACCTGGGTGGCTCAGTCCATTCAGCGTCCATCAGACTCTTGATCTTGGCTCAGGTCATGATCTCACAGTTCTTGAAATTGAGCCCTATGTTGGGCCCGCCTTCCCTCCCTGTACTCACTCTCTCTCAAAATAAATTTTAAAAAATTATTTTAGAAAAAAAAGAACCAAAAATTTTAATGTGAAGAAAAAACTCCTTATAACATTAATTTTAAACTGAAAACACTAATAGGAGTTTTTTTTTACTTTTTTAATTTTATTAATGGTGTTTTTTTTGTTGTTGTTTTTTTTTTTTGAAAGAGAGAGAGAGAGCGAGCAAGAGACAGAGTGAGAGTAAGCAGGGGAGGGCAGAGAGAGAGGAAGACACTGAATCCGAAGCAGGCTCAGGCTCCGAGCTGTCGGCACAGAGCCTGACACAGGGCTCTAACTCATGAACTGTGAGACCATGACCTGAGATGAAGTCCGATGCCTAACTGACTGAGCCACCCAATTGCCCCAAATAGGAATTTTTTTTGAAGCAGTCTCTAGCTCTGTTTGCTGAAAGAACCCAGAAAAAGGTGCACACTCAGGACCCAGGTCTTGGTCTCTACATGCCAGAGCCTCTAAGAGAAACCAGGCTTCTGGAAACAGCAGACTCCAGGCCTGGGGAAGGAAAAATACAAGCTGAATCCAGGGCAATGTGCAGTGACACAGAGCAGGAAGCCCAAGAATGATGGCGGTAGATCAAAAAAACAGCAGGCGCTAGTCAATCTGAACATCAGGAAGAATGACTAACATATTCTAGCGCAGTAAATAAGTAAATAAACAGTAATACTGGAATCCATAGTGATACTCCCCACCCCTCCAGACGAGAGAGAGAAAAGACAAACTTTTTTTTTTCTTAAGTAGGCTTTACGCCCAGTGCAGAGCCCAACAAGGGGCCTGAACTCACGGCCCCAAAATCAAGATCTGAGCTGAGATCGAGTCGCATGCCTAACCAACTGAGCCACCCAGGTGCCCCAGAAAAACTCTTGAAAGACTGCCAGCTAACAGACATCGAAAAAAGAATAAGAAAATCACCATTTTGTGAACACCAATGTAATGACTGGTTCAGGCAGAGATCACCAATGCAGGCTAAACACACTGGTGATGCCCAAGTGTCACCCTACAGGTTATTTACTAACTGTTTAAAGGGAAAACGTGCCTTTACAAAGAACAAATATGGCAGACACCACCTTAACCAAGTGATCGAACTTGCCCACTCCCAGCAAGAAAACCAGACCTTAAGACCCGATGTGCACCAGGGCGAAGCACACAGCATCAACCGAGGAGCATTCCTGCCAAAACCAGGTGGCCTGAATCTCACCAAGCTTCCTGAACCACTTTTGTGGGGGTTTTTTTGCATCTTACTTTCACCTCACTAAGCTATTAGTCCTGGAAATTACTCTATACTCTTCTTGCTGCACACATTTCCATGATGTTCAACTTTCAAGTTATAAACTATAACCAATGCCCAGCAGCTGTTGCCACACTTGTCTCCTGGTGGGAGTATGTGGGGGCTTCCCACTTCACAAGAGACACAAGGGACAAAGGAACCAGTTAAATGACACTAGCAGGAAATTATCAGACACTTCCAAAACAATCACGACAGTCTACAGAAGGCGACGGATGCCATGGGAAGAAAGGAAACAAATACGGGGTTAGGGGGAAGTCTGGGTTCTAGACTACGAAGTTAAGGAGACCTCATTGAAAGCAGAAGGAACTCAACTATGAGTGGGTCCTGAAAATGGAGTCACTCTTGGGGAGATTTGAAAATGAACCATTAGGATATCAGAGAATTAGTACTTAGTATTTACTTTCTCAGGTGTGACAATGGTCTGGAGATGATCCAGGACAATCTCCTTATTCTCAAGAAATGACTATGTAGAGAAAAAGTGTCCGGATGGCTGTAACTTCCATTCAAGGAGTTCAACTAAAAATCCATCACTACGTGTACACACACATAAACCAAAAGTGGCATAACGTAGGGGTGCCTGGGTGGCTCAGTCGGTTAAGCATCTGACTTTGGCTCAGTTCATGAGTTTGAGTCCCAAATCATGGGACTGCTTCAGATTCTGTGTCTCCCTCTCTCTCTGCCCCTCCCCTGCTCGTGACTCTCTTTCTCTCAAATATAAAGAGGGGCGCCTGGGTGGCTCAGTCGGTTAAGCATCTGACTTCAGCTCAGGTCACGATCTCACAGTTCGTGGATTTGAGCTCTGCACTGGGCTCTGTGCTGACAGCTCAGAGCTTGGACTCTGCTTTGGATTCTGGGTCTCCCTCTCTCTCTGGCCCTTTCCCACTTGCATGCACATGTGCATCCTTTCTCTCTCTCTCAAAAATAAGCATTAGGAATGCATAAACTTAAAATTTTAAGTGGCAAAAATGTTAAAATTACTGAATCAAGGTAAAAGATATGAGCGTGTTCACCGTTTCCATCTTCCAAGTTCTCTGGATGTTTGAAATTATGTTTAAATAATTCAGGAACTAGGGGAGAGGAGATAGCATAAATGAATTGGCACGGCAATTAAAAGCCATCCATTAAAGGTCCTCGACATGAGTAAGTCTCAGAAAGGGATCCAGCAAAGACAGCCACATGAAGAATACCCACCACGTGATGTCATTCAGATGAACTATAAAAGCACAACAAAAATTCCATATGTTGTTTCTGGACACATGCTTTTGTAGAATACACACACACACACACACACACACACACACACAGGAATGCAGAGACAGAATAACCCCTTGGGCCCCTTCCTTAACGGGTCAGGACGGAATGGGTTCATCAGGGTTCAGAAGGCAGAAAGGGACACTGCCACCGTGCCCACCCGCACAGGCTCACCTGTCTCCCACTGACCCTGCTGGGCGTTTGAGGTACTGCTTGACTGTCGACGGCGACGGCGGCTGCCTTCTGTCCTCTTCGAGGAAGAGCTGGAGGTGCCATAGTTGTAACGTTCCGGAGACACTTCATGGAGAGAAAAACAGAAAGAAGTATTCACAGCGTCCGGCGTCCTCCTAGGCCCAGCCTCCAATTCCCCCTGGAGATAGACTCCTGCTCCACTGGGAGCCCAGGTGCCCCAGAGGTCGGAGCCCAGACATCCACTCCCTCTCAAACGCTTCCTGCCCAGTGGATGCTAGATGCCTACAAAGAGACAGACAGACACATGACCCCCCAGGCACCCCACCCCTGTCTCTAGCAGCTCCAACTGTCAGGGTTACTCTGTAAGCCAAGTCATGGTCAAGACCCCTGTGATGTTGCCCCCAGGTCTCTCTGAGGCCCTGAGGAGTAAGCAGGCTCCCCAAATCTTCTCGTAGCCTAACCCCCAGATACATTTTTCCAAAAACACTGTCAGTTCTTCTCCAGTGGTGCCTTTCTCCTGGTCATCCTGGGCAGGGAAGGTCACAACCCCCCTCCCCAACTGTCCACTGCCCCTCTAATAACCCAGCCAAGAGCTCAACAGCTTGACACCAAGACACACAAGGGACTCCTGTCCTTAAACCCTTGACTTCCTCACCTTCTTAGGACTGCTCCTCCAGGAGTGCTTCCCTCAGAGGATTGAGGGCATCACCTCAGAGCCAAGCCAAGCCACCTCTAAATCCTTACTCCCACACTTTCCACCTGTGTCATCGCCAAGCCTCTGTGTAAAGCGGCTTCTTACCTCCCTGTCTGCTCTTGCTTTGTTGGGTCCCCTCTGCTCCTGCCACACTGGTCTCTGATGACACCAGATTCATTCCTGACCCAAGGGGTGAAAGCTTGTCTTTCCCTGTGCCTAGCATTTTCCCCAGTGAGGTCTACGCACAAAAGCGGTACGGCCTCCATTCAAACATCACTTTCTCAGTAAAGTCTTCACCAGTTACCCAATCTGAGGAAGGCCGCCTTCACTACACACCACTGCCTATTTTCTACATTGTTAACTTTGCTTTAACCTTTTTATAAGCGCATCTAAAAATAAATTATCTGCTCCCCTCCCCCCACTAAATATAAACTTCATGGAACACTTGGTCAGTCCCAAAACCTTGTACCTCCTTCACTCAACACACAGGATTCAGTTCTTAAATGCTGGCAAGCTGCTTAACTCCTCTTAACCCTGTTGTTTTCCCTGTATGGTGGGGACACCAACAGGACTTCCTCATGGGATTACTGGGAGGATATAAAAGGGATAGTTCATACGAAGGGCTTACTGCTGTGCCTGGCATGAAATAAGGCCTCCGTAAACACTAGCCACAAACATCACTGATGTGGCCAAATTCCCCAAGCTCACCTCTCCCAAAACCATGCGTCCTCCCTCTTGTGTTCCTCTTTGATACTCTGGGAGGAGGGGCGGGACAGGTTGGGACCCAGGCTGATATGGTGCTGTCCATATCAGAGCAGTCATGGAGGACCAGCGAGAGGAAGGCCCAGTCCCCACCGGAAGTCTGTCACCCTCCCATTCCACCTTACCTGGCCGGCGCCGCTTGCGCGCCAGGTGCGGCAGCAGGTCGTGGCGCGCCAGCACGCGCAGGAGTTGCCCCAGCAGCCGAAGGTTGCTCTCATCGCACTGCCCGCGGCGCTCCAGCTCCAGCAGCAGCTCCAGGCCGCTTCGGGCGCGAGCCAGACCGCCGGCCGCGCCGGGAGCCTCGTCGAGCAGGAAGGCCAGCAGCTCCAGCTCGCACTCGGTCAGTTGTCCGCCCACCACCTCGAACATACGGTGAAGCGACAGCATCCCGTAGTAGTCCAGACATTCATCCTCCTCCCAGCTCGGGGCCAGGGTCAACCCGGACAGCGCCATACCCGGGGGAGGGGGGGGCGTTACAAGCTCAGAACCAAGGCCTAGAACCCACACAGAGGAGAGAGAGCAATGGTCAGCGATGCGGAGACACGGACCCCACCGCCGCCAGTGCGTCTCCCCCACCCCGATCCGCCGGGCAGGGCTACCTCCACAACCCAGCTTTCTCTGCCTCCCCCTCCCCCAGAAAGGAATGGTATCGCCCGAGGTCCCCTAGTAACAGGTCGAGACGCTAGACCCCGCTCGTCCGCCTACCAGTCGGGCCAACCCAGCCCGAACGCCCCTCCTCAGGTGGTATGTCCCGAACCAGCTTCCAGACCCGACCAAGTGATTCGATCCGAATAAGCGCGGGGGCCCATCCCAGGGCCCCCTGCCAACTGTCCTTTGACTCTGAGTAGCACTGCCCGGACGTGCCCCTTGGCTGTGGCCAATGGTACTGTCCGATCAACGCCGCGACTCACCCAAATGATACCTTCCGAAAGCGACCCTGTGCCCCCACAAGTGGAGCCGACCAAAGCAGCCCTTCGCCCCACACAGGTGGTGCTTGCCCCTACCCGACCCTCTCGCCCTGCAAGGGCGGCACCGCTCTTTCCCCGACACCCAAGTGGTTCCATCTACCCGCCACCAGTCGCCCTCTAGGCCTCCCTGGATCCTCACCGGGTTCCGGCGTCTGACGACTCCTGGGCGACGGCCGCAGCCACTTGTTTTGGATCTTTCTGGCACCTTCTCTATTATTACGCCTGCGTCACCTCGCCCCTCCTCCTTCCCCCAACTCGCGCAGGTGCGACCGCCACGCCCCTTCGGCGCAAGCGCAGAGTGAAGCTTCTAAGGCCCACCCACTCCGGGTCCGCCTCCAACCGTAGCGTCTAGCCTGCCAGTGATGCGCCTGCGCAAAGCAAGAGCGATTCCGCGTCTGAACTGGATCTAGTACCCGGTTACAGGGTTTTTCTGTGAGCCCGTGACTTAACCCTCCGGGTCCTTGTTGTCCCCATGTCAAATCCGTCTCATGGACTACAGTTCCATCCTAATCATGACCTAGACGCCCACAGTACCACTGCTCCCAGCTGCCCATGGTAAAGGACTACAATCCCGACAGTCCTGGCTTCAAACAGTGCCTAGGCCCCTTTATGATCAGGACTTGGACGCTCCATTAGACTGCCCCTTATTCCTAACGGCAACCAGGAACCTACATAACAACTGTGCCATCTCATTACCCCGACTGAAATCTCCTTTCATCCAACAGAAACCCCCATATCCCTGATCAAGATCAGGAAGTTCCTAAATCTCATGTTAAGAACTAATACCTCCTTCCCGATTGCAATACACTCCTCTATCCTGACCGTGCACCTCCTGATGGCATCCATCTCGGTCCCCCATTACAGTCAGACACCGTGTCCCCGTCTCAAACGCCCCCAACACTTTCCAATCTCTGCCCTCCAAGGTCACAGGGCCTTCCGATACCCCCCCTTCTAACCTGCACCTACAAGTTGCACTCTATCAAAAGAACTGGAATCCACGCTGAGTGTGTCTGAGCAGCTCCACTGAGGCGGGGCCTTGGGCGCGGTGCTTCCCCCCACACACACCTTGGTGACTCAAGGCCAAGGTCCGCAAGTGCCTTAAACCAAGTCCCCCCCACCCCCCTCGGTATTATCTCCCCTTGGAAGGCAGGAGACTTGGGTCCTAACTAGCACTGGCTCAGCACTGTCTCTACTTGGGCTGCAGTAGTGAGTCTGAAAGAGTCCCTCCCTCTGAGGGCAACTGTCACCTACTGAAGCCCAGTGAATATCCTTAAATCAGCCAGAAGAGTGGGAGGGAAGGGAAAGCAGTTTAACAAATTGGAAAGGACTATGTCCATGTTACATGGGTTATAGTGAGCACCCACAGTATATCAGGCCCTGTGCTGAGCGCTTTTACGTGTTTGATTTCACCCAATCCCCTTAACAGCCTTTGAGGTGAGTCAAGCCCATTTTACACAGGACTAAAAGTGAGGCCCAGAGAGGGGAAGTATCCCAACTGTGTCTGGCTCCAAAGCTGTGCTCTCGGATATGCTCAGCCTCTTCAGCCATGAAATAACACCTCTGTGAAGGTCTCCCGCCACCCACTCCCCTCCATGGGCCCTCGCTTTCCAATGACGCCCACTTCTCACCGCTTAACTTTCTTATTCCTGGCAAAGCAGCCCAGGAGAAGTGCGCAGGCGCTTGTCTGAGGCCCGACTCCGCCCACAGGGCAGTTGCGTGCGTGGAGAAGCTCGCGGAGCCCCGCCTGAGCGTCAACACGCAGGCGCCGGGGCTCGTGCCCTCTGCTGCCGACTGTGATTGGCTGTCACGGGTAAGGGCACCGCCCAATGGTAGGTGTGGATAGTGAGGGGTCCCGCACGCCTGGAGCAGAGAGGGTCTGTGTCAAGAGCGGCGGGGGCTGCAGAAGACGAGAGAGACGGGTGAGGGCGCCGCGGGGTGGGCAGGGAAAGAGAGCGCTGGGCTTATGGAGGGGGCGAAGGGAGAACGAAGGGGACACCGAGGGACGAAGATCCTTGGGGCCTACGCTAGGGCGGGAGCGGCGCGGAGTGGAAGGAGAGCACTCCTTCATAAGTGCCCTAGAGCATTGATTCAGCTCCGGCGGCGTGCGGGACCCTACCCTTGAGCCCGCCGCCTGCACCCCTTACAGGGTGCTCTCAGGCTGCGGAGTTGAGAAGTCTGGTCGGTGAAATGGGATAATGTAGTGGAAAAGTTGAACTTCCAGGCCCCTGGTGGGTTCTTTCCCGGAAGGACTTACTGATCCACTGTATAGAAAGCCCCTATCCCTCCCTACCAATAGTACACAGTCCCAAAATTGGGAAGGGAGGAAGGTGGACGAAAAGTCCAAATTTTAGATTACCCGGGCCAACCTTCTAGAAGAACATTTACTGGATGCCTACTTTGTGTAAGCCTTACCCCAGGCCTTGGGCCTCGCCCCATGGGAGTTCTCTGGAGTGCGGGTCTATAAATGAGGAAGATCTGAACTCTTGGGCTCCGAGTTTGACTACTTCCAGGAAGACACTTAACTGGATGGCCATTGTGTGCAGGGCCTTGGCGACTCATATATTAGTGAGGGAATTGGGGTATGCAGTTAAAGAAAAGTAATTCTTGGGCTTCAGTGAATTATTTATTTAAGGAACATTTATTGGACATCAGCTGAAAACAGTCATGTGCTGGGCTGCGTTCTTGTGGAAATTCACGGTCTAATAGGAAAGTTGGTCTGTTGGGAGAAGTGGAATGAGCAGAGAGAGAGTTAAGTCCTCTCATGGCCTCACTTCCTGGAGGGAGCATTATTCATTCACAGAGTATCTACTGAGTACCTGTCGTGGGCTAATCATTTTTCTTGGTGCTGGAACCGCATCAGTGATGAAGAGACTAACATTGTCCTGGAGCTTAATATAAGCAACTTTGCATGCCTGGCTGTAAGCTGAGCTCCCCCTGCCCTCTGGTACTAACGGATGAGTTAAAGACCAAGACGGTAAAGATTGGATTCAGCAAATTATCAGGGGGTGGGGAGCCAGACATGTTTTTTTTTAATGTTTTGTTTACTTTTGATACAGAGAGAGATAGAGCATGAGAGGGGGAGGGGCAGAGAGAGAAGGAGACACAGAACCGGAAGCAGGCTCCAGGCTCTGAGCTAGCTGTCAGCACAGAGCCCGACGCGGGGCTTGAACCCACGAACGTGAGATCTGACCTGAGCCGAAGTCGGAGGCTTAACCGACTGAGCCACCCGGGCGCCCCCAGACATGTTTGCTGAAGTGCCTCTGAGCCCCTGATGTGTGAAGAGGCCTGGGTTGAGTCCACACAGGTAGAAGGAGAGAGAGGGGCACATAGAGGGAGGTTCAGAAGTTAAAAATCCCTAGCCTGGGTCCGTGGTTTTTTTTGGTGACATCAGCCCCTACAGTGAATCAGACCTACCCTGCCTGCATACTGAGTCTGGAGAGGAGTACAGACTGCATCCCGGACTCAGGATATTTGCTATGATAGAGGTGGCACAGGTTACCATAGGAACCCGAAGGAGGAAGGAGTGGACATCACCCTGAGGATGTAGAGAAGTTGTCAGAAAAGGCTTCACAAAGGAAATGCTGAGCAGGAGTTCACTGGACTGGAAAAGGAGAGAATGTTCTCAGTGGAGCACGGATTCAAGCCAAGGGTGGTCCAGTCCAGAAGCCTGCGCTCTTGAACACTGCTCTGTGTGTGTGTGTGTGTGTGTGTGTGTGCGCGCGCGCGCGCGTGTGTGTGTGTGTGTGTGTACACACATATAGTAGGAGGAACAGGGCTGCACAGCGAGGAAACTGTACAGGCAGACGTTGAGAGGCATAAAGAGACGTGTTCTTAGAAAAGGTGCAGTTGGCCCTCCGAGGAGGGAGGGAGGTTGGCATCTGAGGCCAGACTGAAGGAGGCTGTTTCTCTCACAGATGCCTGGCACCGTGGGGCGTGGGTCAGCTTCCGAACCACAGGTTCATTGAAGACTGAGGCATCAGTGCTGGATGCAGGCTTGCTGACTGACAGAGGCTCGTGAGCAACAAGACAGGCCGAGGAAGCTCCTGAGACATCTCTGCTTCTCTCAGGTTCTCGGTGTTTCACCAGCTTCCCCTTTTTTCTCCAGGCACTGCCCTGCCTCCCCACCATGGCAGAGGTGGCAGCTGAGGTGGCCGAAGTAGCTGAGATGCCAGCACACATGTCACCAGGGGCAATGGAGACGTCAACACCGATGTTAGGAGAGATGACGGAGATGTCGGCAGAAGTGACCGAGATGACACCCGGGGAGGCCCTCGCCTCGTCCCTTTTCTTCCAGCACCACCAGTTCATGTGCTCTGAGTGCGGCAGCCTCTACAACACGCTGGAAGAAGTCCTTTCACACCAGGAGCAGCACGTGCCCGCTGTGACAGAGGAGGAGGCGCTGGCCACCCAGGATGCTGGCCTGGAGCCAGAGCTTATGGCGGGCACCGAGGATGGGCCTTTCCAGTGTGGGGAGTGCAGCCAGCTCATCCTGTCCCCTAGTGAGCTCCTGGCCCACCAGGACGCCCACCTCCGGGAGTCTGCGAGCCAGATTCAGTACCAGTGTGGGGACTGCCAGGAGCTTTTCCCCTCTCCTGAGCTGTGGGTGGCTCATCGCAAGGCCCAGCACCTTTCCACTGCTGCAGCGGAACCACCGGCGCTGCCCCCTCTGCCTCCCCCAACACCAGCACCTCCCCTCGCTGCTCCACCGGAAGTGAAGATGGAGCCCTACGAGTGTCCCGAGTGCTCCACCCTCTGTGCTACTCCCGAGGAGTTCTTGGAACACCAGGGCACCCACTTTGACTCCCTCGAGAAAGAAGAGCGTAATGGGCTCGAGGAGGAAGAGGAGGAGGAAGAAGATGTTGAAGAGACAGAAGAGGAAGAGGAGGTGGTGGCAGAGGTTGGTGATGACGACCTTGGAGGCGACAGGGCCACAGCCAGCCGGGTCCAGGGCTGTGGGGACTGTCCCCCCCGCTGGACGTCCGCCGAGGCACGCCGGCAACACCGGCGGGCATCCCGTGGGCCGGCCTCCGCAGCCCACCCCTTCCACTGCGACCAGTGTCAGCGCAGCTTCAGCTCGGCAAACCGGCTGCTGGCTCACGGTCGGGCGCACGTCGGCGGCACGCACGAGTGCACGACCTGCTCCAAGGTCTTCAAGAAAGCGGCGTCGCTGGAGCAGCACCTGCGGCTGCACCGCGGCGAAGCCCGCTACCTCTGTGTGGACTGCGGCCGCGGCTTCGGCACAGAGCTCACGTTGGTGGCTCACCGGCGGGCACACACCGCCAACCCCTTGCATCGCTGCCGCTGCGGCAAGACGTTCAGCAACATGACCAAGTTTCTCTACCACCGGCGCACCCACGCGGGCAAGAGCGGGGCACCCCCGGCGTTGGCGGCCGCCTCCCCTGCTCCCGCCGCCCAGCCCTCGCCACCGCCGCCGCCGCCACCACCGCCGCCGCCCGCCCCGCCCGCCCAGCTGCCCTGCCCCCAGTGCTCCAAGTCCTTCGCCTCCGCTTCCCGGCTCTCCCGGCACCGGCGCGCCGTCCACGGGCCCCCTGAGCGGCGTCACCGCTGCGGGGTGTGCGGCAAGGGCTTCAAGAAGCTGGTCCACGTGCGCAACCACCTGCGGACGCACACGGGCGAGCGGCCCTTCCAGTGCCACTCGTGTGGCAAGACCTTTGCTTCTTTGGCCAACCTCAGCCGCCACCAGCTGACGCACACGGGCGCGCGTCCCTACCAGTGCCTGGACTGCGGCAAGCGCTTCACACAGAGTTCCAACCTGCAGCAGCACCGGCGGCTGCACCTGCGGCCCGTGGCCTTCGCCCGCGCGCCCCGCCTCCCCATCACCGGTCTGTACAACAAGAGCCCCTACTACTGCGGGACCTGCGGCCGCTGGTTCCACGCCCTGGCAGGCCTGCGGCTGCACCAGCGGGTCCACGCCCGAGCCCGGGCCCTGACCCTGCAGCCGCCCCGATCACCACCTCCTGCCCCGCCCCCGCCGCCCGAGCCTCAGCAGACTATCATGTGCACGGAGCTGGGGGAGACCATCGCCATTATCGAGACGTCCCAGCCGCTGGCACTTGAGGACACACTGCAGCTGTGCCAGGCCGCCCTGGGGGCCGGGGAGGCGAGTGGGCTGCTGCAGTTGGACACGGCCTTCGTGTGATGCAGCCGAAGAGCATCTATCAGAGAGTTTGGTTGCAACAGTGATCGAGGGCACCTCCGGGAGAGAAGGGACCACCCCCCTGGCAAGCCACTCTGGCACCTGATTGGGTGCCAGGATCCACCCCAGCCTCTTACCCACTGACTCCTCACAGCGGCCCAGCCAGGTGTGTCTTGTCAGTTTTCTCTGCCTCAGGGAAAACTGAAGCCCCGAGACGAGACTTGGTCTGTCCCAGGTCACCCTGGTGCGTTGCAAAGGAGCATTTGCTGAGGCTCTTTGCTCCGCACCGGTCACCCTGGTGCCTGGCAACGTCAGGTAACCTTTCCTGAGCCCCGACCATGTGCCAGATCTGTGCTGGGCCCTGTTGCATACCTCTTTGGGTTCTCGCTTATCCCCAAGACTGTCACCTTTCCTGGACCCTGGGCGCACAGGACTTGGCTCTGCCTGGTGGCGGGAGAGGTACTTGACTTCTCTGGGCTTTCTTAAGCTCATTTTTGACAATGTGGAAGGATATCTCTGGGTACCCAGGTACTCAGCTGCAGGCTGGGTGATGATGGAACCCCAGGAATGACCCAGATCCAGGCTCTTACCCCGGTAGGCGCTCAATGGGGTACACACAAGTACAGATGGCCTTGCTCTCTGAGTGTGTCTCATTGATTCATTCAGCCTGGGAGCCTGCAGGCCTCCCTCCCACATGCCGGGCAATGCTAGGGACCGGAGCAGAGTCAGGCCCCTGCCCTGCCCCCCGGGGCAGGCGGATCTCAGTCCCAGGATCCTCAGGACTGTGGGGGATGCACAGGGACAGTGGGATCCCAGAGCAGGGAACAAACCCCTTGGAGGAGGTAGTTCTTGTGGAAAACTTAGGAATCTGCCAGTGAGAGAGGAGGAGAACGTAACAGGCAGACGGCACTGCAAAGAGGCTGAGTTCTTGGTATACTTGGAGACTATCCAGTTATTCACAGCCACAGTGACAGCACACGTGACCGCCTAGCCGTGGCAGGCACCGCAGCTCGCACTGCACATGGATTATGACCCAGCGGGCCTGTGAGGTGATCTACAGATGAGCAAACAGGGACAGGGACTCACGCAAGGTCTCACATTGGGCAGCAGTGTTGCTGAGATTTGAATCCAGGTGGTGCCTTCGGCCCACATCTGTAACCAGTTCCCTTGTGCAAGTGTGACCCGAAACCAGGAGCTCAGAAGATTTGCTACATCTGGAGGAAAAGTGAGCTAGCTGGTGTCACTGACCAGTTCGTGTTTGACAGATCCTCAAAAGATCAAAGGCCTCAGGAACAAGAAGGGATCCCCAGAGCCTTTTTGAAGGTTACCTAGGGTGGCAATCCTTCACTCCTTAAACAGAAGTAGATGATTTATGGCCCATCCCTGGGGGCAACCTCCCGCCAGGCCTCTGCAGACCAAAGTGCTCAGCAAGGGGAGGCCTGGGGAGCCCTGAAAGTCAGACTAAGAAGTTGGGATAGAGGGGAGGGGAGGGTCAAAAGCAGGGCTTAGGGTTCCCTGGCATCAGGGTGGGGCAAGGGGAAGGCTGAAGATGGGCCAGGAGGGAAAGGATAGGGCCAGACCAGGGCTGAGGCCACAGAATGGGAGGAGGGTGAGGGACACCCTCATGACCTCACTGCTGAAGAGATGTGAGCAGTGGGGAGATAGGGGGCCCCTGGGACTGCCTCTTGCCCAGACCGGCCCTTCTCCCCCTGTGGTCTCCTTGCTGGAAGTACTTATCCTACAAATGAGGCGATACCCAGAGGGTGTTGAGCAGGAAGAGGCCAGGGATTGTTCTGGACAGTATACTGGTGCCGTGGGGCTAGCCCAAGCACACTGGAGAGTCCCGATGCCACAGGAACAGTCCCTGAACTCTTTGGGATGTGTTCAAAACCCCCTCCATTATGGGCACTTGTCTGCCTCAGTCAGTAGAGCACGCAACTCTTAATCTCAGGGTCATAAGTTCAAGCCCTCTGTTGGGTATAGAGATTACTTTAAAAAACAGTAAAAAACAAAAAAACAAAACACTTTCCTTTTTTTCTTCATAAGTCCAGCGGAGGACATTATCAGTTGCTCCTTCTTCCACTTACAGGCCTCCTGCCCTCACATCCCATCAGCAGCACACAGAGCAGCTGCCATTTCCCTCTGCCCGTGGCCCCACTGTGTGGCTCCAGCATGTTTTCAAAGGAAGGGGAGAAACCAGGTTCTCTGTGGCAGCCTTCCCAGGCTTGTCGGCTTGGGACATCTGTTAGGGCTTGAGGACAGCTACTCTGCCCCCGTCTGGACCCACTCAGGTTTTGGCCTGAGTGACCCCTCCCCATCTGGTGTCCCTGTCAAACAGCATGAGACACAGAGCCATTTGTTCAAAGTCTTGACTCTGCCACTTCCACTCAATGGCCTTGACCTCTGACCCCCAGTTCTCTCAACTGTCACCTGGAGATGATGGTGCCTGCGTCCCTCCAGATCAGTGCTGGGTCCATGAGGCAGGCTCCCCACCCCCCACCCCCAGGCCTCTGCAGGGGATAAGCCAGACTCAGTTTGTCATGTGCAGAGGGGAACCGAGGCACAGGAAAGCTGGGCCTGTGAGGCAGGGTCGGGACTCAGGCCTCCAACAGCCCGGCGTGGTGGGTTCACTGGGCCCTGTCGCCCTGCCTGAGAGGTCCTGTCCCAGGCCAGCCCCTCAGGCACCACCCTCACCTCTGTGGAAACAAGGCAGCCAGACAGGAAGCAGGTTTTCATGCCAATAATTTATTGAACGGAGGTCTGTACACAGGCAAACCTTACTGTGGAAACTAAGACTTCAGGAACTCCCCCTGCCCACCCCGTCCCCAGCCCTCCAGGGTCGGGAGAAGAGGGAGGAGACCTTCAGGGCAGAGGACAGGAGGGGGGACACAGCTGTAGAAGGGGAACGGGCCAGGTTGGACGGTGTGAATCGACGTTTTCTTTAAGAAAAAAATTATAACAATCTATTTACACCCGAGGGGGAAGGGGAAGCAGGGAAGGGGGGAGTAGACGGGCTGGTCTGGTCCTATTTACAAGGGACACAGGAGAGGAAGGGGGTTGGAGGAGTGTAGGCCTGGGAGGAGGGGAGGGGGCCGAGGGGGCAGGAGGTCCTCATGCCTCCAACCCCCTGTCCTTCCTTCTCTTCCCTCCCCACAACCAGTTAAAATCCTCTTAAAAAGCCCACCATAGGGTGAGGCTGGTGAGAGAGGGACTGGAGGTAGGGACAGGGGACTCATTTACCTCTGCCCTCTAGTCTAGGGGCCCAGCCAGGTCAGGAGCTTGATGGGCTATGGTCCCCCTTCCCAGCCCCACTGGAGGCTCCCAGATGGGAGGGTAGCTGGTGGGGCCCTCAGGAAGAGTTAGTGAGGGGGGCTGTGGCATCGGTCGACTGCCATTCCGAGCCGGTCTGAGCCTCACTTAAAGCTGAGGGGGAGGAAGAAGCAGACAGTTACCCTTTGCCTTGCAGACCTCTGGCCCTCCAAGAGCAGGAACTCGGTGGGGGACGCTACGTGAGAACCGGACAGCTGCCACTTTGGGTCCAAGGTCGCATGCTCAAATGCCAAAAGGCCAGGCTGGTCATTGACAGACGCCAGAGATCCAGGCCCCACATAAAAGAGGGCAGCTGGAACTTGGCCCCAGCCGACCGTACCGCCCCAAGGAAAGGCAGGCCCGCACTGCCCAGTCGGATTTTCCTCCCCGAGGAGAGTCGGGAAATCTGAATTCATACACACCATGGCATCAGTTTTTAAATGTGGGCAACAAATTTAACTTTCTGTTTGTGTGTGCACGCCAAACATTTGCCTGTGGCTTTCCAATTAGCACTTAAACACAGACATAGACAAGAATAGCCTACAAAGGTGACCATCAAGACATGTAAGAACAGTTTCCACACATGGGCAGGAAACTCTGGGGCTGTGGGAACAGGCCCGCCTCCCAGGGTGAGGAGGGCTTTCATCTGCCACGGACGGCCCGACTTACCTTGTGAGGATGGAGTGAGGGTGGCAGTGCCCGCTGGGGACCTCAAGTGAGGAGGGATGAGAATGGCGTTGAGAGATGGTTGGATGGAGAGTTCTAGAGACAGGAATGGACATGCCCAGTCAGGAGGCAGGGCACTGGGAGACAGGGTCAAGGTGAGAAAGGGGCACCAGGTAGGGTCCCAGCCCTTGGCAAGAATGTAGCCACTAACGCTTTAAATAAAAACTGGAGGGAGCCTAGCATAGGTGATCACAGGGCACGAGCTAAGCGGGTTCGAGTCTCCTGTCTTGGGGGCTTTCTCCTGATCCCCAGGCCCTTCCTGTGGCCCACCCTCAGCACCCAACTCCTGTCTTTAACACCAAGCACTCCTCCAGACTCTCGGCCTACCCCTCTGGTTCCCCAGGTCCCCGCAGTGCCCTTACCGCCAGGACTGAAATTGAAGAGGGGGGGAAGCGGGCGATTGTTGGGAAGCTGGGTTCCGTGACATCGCAGTTCATCAAAGAAGCTGTGGGCGCAGGCTTCCAAAGGGGACAGCCGTGAGGACGGCGTGTACTCCAGCAGGCTAGAGCAGAGCGCGATGGCCTCCGGCGGCGTTCGAGATTTGAACACCTTAGGGGGAGGGGACAGAGGTCACCAGGGTGAGACGCCCCAGCACTGTTACCCCGCACCGCGCTGCTGCGGGGCCTGCAGCAAATGTGACTGCCTGACTCCCGCAAACCCCCTTTCCAACTGAGGCACCACCACTGAGGGCCGGTCACCTTCTTTGGGGTGAGCAGCTGACCCAGGTCCCATCACTGGATGGGCCCTGCTGTGAGCCTACTGCCCCACCAGAAAAACGGTGCTCTCGAACTCACCGTCATTCCTCACCTTCTCGAGTATGGAAAAGGCCACAAAATTGGAAATGTGATGAGTTACTAACCCACTCCCAAGCCCTGACTCACTAGTCAGGTCCCCAGAGCAGCTGGCCTCCAAAGGGGACCTCAGCGATGCTGCCTGAGCCCCTAGCCCTTCCCCACCTTTGTCCAGGGGTGAGCTTTAATCTGGGGAAACTTGAACTCCGTGTAGTTGGGGTTCATCTCTCGGATCTGTTCCCGGGTTGGTGTTCCCAGCACCTAGAGAGAAAGGGAGGGGTCTGACCAAGCCCCTATCCCTTAGCCAACACCCCCCCCACCGCCCCCCCACCCCCCGCACTGCCGTGCCCTCACCTTGATGATCTCCACCAGTTGGTCTACCCCACTGTCCCCGGGGAAGATGGGCTGGCCCAGGAGCAGCTCAGCCAGTACGCAGCCAGCTGACCACACATCTGCAGGGGGACGGGGGGAGGGTCAGGGCTCCTCCACCCACCCCCTCACAAGCGCTTCTATCCCCACTCCAGTCATTCCGAGGGTGCCAGGAGCCCCATTTTCTCAGCACCCTGCTCAAGGTCCTACAATTTAGGAATGCTAGAGCCCGATGCTGAACCTCCAGGCCTGACCAACTGTGCTGCACTCTCCAATCTCAGTGTTTTCTAGCCTTAACTGCCTCTCTCCCCTCGGTGACCCCAGTAAACCCCTTCTCTGCCTCTGGACACCCCAACATACCTAGAACAGACATCTGTGTTCTTTGGGCCTATGGAGGGTAAGGCCTTAATTCTCAGGCCTAGCCTCTATCCTGCCCACAGGAACAGCTGCAGCCTGTAGTCTTGCCCCCCGCCCCCCAACCCTTCTGTACCTTGACCCCCAAGGCACAAGTTCACACCTAAGGACCATTCAGTTCCTCCACTCTGCTGATGAATATTCTCTCCAAACCCTTCATGCCCTCTCCTCGTGCCTGGAAAGTAGCGCTGGCCATCCCCACCAATGGGGAAGGACACAGGCCCTGTGAGCAAGTCACACCTTCCCAATGGAGAGCCTCTGATTCGCCCCAAGGTCACCATCGGCCCCTCCCCCCCAGGGCACAAAAAGAGGATGACTGGGAGGCTCTGGAGCCGGCATGGACTCTGGAGTCAGGTCAGCTTTCAAAGCCCAGCCCTGCCCAACACCGGCGGTGCGAATGCAGGCAGGCGGCCTCGCCGCACTCAGCCTCAGACTGCTCATCTATGAAACGAGCCTACGACAGCATCGCCCTCCAAAGTTGGTGAGGACTGGATGAAAGAACACATGTTAAGCTTTTATCGCCGAGCTTGGCAGATAGCACACAGAAAGAACTCAAAAACTGCCCTGCCTGCCGTTCCCCCACCCCCGCCCTCCCGGAAGTCTGACCAATGGACGAGGTGTAATCAGTGGCTCCGAAGATCAACTCCGGGGCCCGGTAATAGCGAGAACAGATGTAGGAGACGTTGGGCTCCCCCCGGACCAACTGCTTTGCGCTGTGGGAAGAGATGGGTGGGAGTAAACAGAAGGCCAGGGGCGGGGTCCCTCTCGCCCCCTTCGGCCACCCAGCACACCCCAGGTCAGACCTACCTGCCAAAATCACAGAGCTTGAGGACAGCAGTGTCGGGGTCCACCAGCAGGTTCTGGGGCTTGATGTCACGGTGACACACGCCCTGGGAGTGGATGTAGGCCAAGCTCCGGAAGAGCTGGTACATGTACACCTGCGACAGGCAGGGGACAGCACAACTGTGGCCCAGTGCCGCCCACAGAACTTGCCAGCGCTCCACCTTCCTTGGCCTCAAGAGCCCTTCCAAGTGCCTCTCCAGTTGACTCAGGAACTCTTCCACTGCCCCTGGGTCCCCAAACTTTACTCTGTGCCAGGCCCACTTAGAGGGCTTGTCAAAACAGGGACCTCTGGGCCCCCCTCCCTGTTTCTGATTCAGCAAGCTCAGGATGGGGCATTTGCAAAGACCCCTCAGTGCTGACACTGCCCCCAACCTTGAGAATACTGCCTTGGGTCATACACCTCGGCCAAAATCTGATCAACACGCGCGCGCGCGCGCATGCACAAGGAAGGCCCCGTGGGAGCCCGCAGCTCAGCTCCACAACCACTGGCTATAGGAAGGGTTCAGCTGCCTTCATCTGCCAGTCAAAACCACCCACGGGCTCGCCTCTCTCCAGCTGGATTTTCCTGCCACTCTCCCTCCCACCGGCTAGAACGTAAGTGCCAAGAGAGCAGGGATGTTGGTGTGTTCCTCACGGCCGCGCCCCCCGGGGCCCAGGCCAGTGCCCAGCACGTTGCAACCGCTCAGGCTGGCTTCCTGGGCCCCCCTCCTCCATCCCCACTGCCTTGGCCAGAGATGCCGCTTCCTCACCCCGCACCTGATCATCTCCCAGAAGCCTTCCTTGATCCTTCTCACCCCCAAAGCGGGCAGGGCCGGGGGCCTCCTTCTGTTTCCAGAATTCTCTGTGTACCCTCTACTGTGCTAGTTGCTAGTAGGTTTATAGTTCTTTGTAACGACAGCTGTCTACTCGGCTAAACCGAGGGCTCTTCAGGAACGCAGCCTGGGTCTCAGTCAGCTAGGCCGCTGGAACTGCTCAGCGTTGGGTCCAGCACACAGGCAGCCACAGTAGGGACTCACCAAACCAGAGGACTCCCCGCCTGGGAGGCACGGTCCCCCAGTGCCAACCACTGAGGGTGCTCTGTGGCTCACCGGGGCCCAGCAGGAGGAATCGTCAGCCAACCCGAACCCACCCACCTCCAACCAGTGCAGAAAGCTGCTCCGGCCTCTACTCTCCACATCATCCCGGGGTGCGGCACCAGGCCCTGCGGAGTGAGCCTGCTCAGATACTTACTTTCCGGGTTCTATGGACACCAACCTTCCTGCAACTGTGCCTCCTTCCCACCCCCTCTGCCAAGGCTCTGCAGGCCAGGACTCTGACTTCGGCATCTCTTCCTTCGTATTCGAAGTCCCCACCCCAATTCTAACTCCACTATCAGTACTTGTGCCCAGGGTGGACCCGAGGAGGTACCTTACAGCCCCCTCAGACCCCAGGCAGCCTGCCTCCCTGATTCGGTCAGGCCTCGGGTTGGCCTGCCCTGCATTTGGCAAGATCTGTCTATGGTGGGTATGGAGTGCAAGGGCAGGGAACACACAACCTCCAGAGACCAACATAAAGTCGGGAGGAAGAAGGACCCCACAGAAGGCAGGAGGATCCAGAGCCCCTGGCTTTGGAGGCCTGGGTCCCACCAGCCTGCCTGCCTGCCCACCTTGACATAGATGATAGGGATGGTCAACTTGGCCTTGGTGAAATGGCGGGCCACCCGGTACACTGTCTCGGGCACGTATTCCAGCACCAGATTTAGATAAAGCTCGTCTTTCTGCAGAGAGCAAAGGAGAGGTGTGAGGCACTGTGAGGAAAGAGCGGGGAGAGGGGAGGGAAGGCTTGTGGGGGATAACGGGGGAAGGACTGGCAGTCAAGAGAAAGGCAGGCAGGAACACGGGTGGAGTCAAGGTGGGGGACTCCCCCGCGTGGGCAAGGCCTCACCTTCTCCCCACTGGAGTAGAAAAAGTATCTCAGCCTCACAATATTGCAGTGGTCCAGCTTACGCATTATCTGCAGCTCTCGGTTCTTGGGAGAAAAGGAAAGTGCCTGAGGCAACGGCCAACTCTCCCCGCCTCCCCTCCCTCGCACCCCTCACCACAGCCCTGCTCCTCCACGCCTGCCAACAGAGCCAGGTGGCTACTCCTTGCATCACAGGTCCAGGGCCCCTCTAGTATGGCCCCCATTCCTCACCCCAACTCATTCCCCTCACACCCAAGCTGAAGGGCCTATGGGCTAAACCCAACCTACAGATGAGCTTTCTTCAGCCCACTGTTCAAAAATTCCCAATGTGTTGCTGACATTTGAAAATCAGGTGTCTTCACATGAATCCACCTTTCCTGCTTGTCTTGAATAATCACATGATGTGCCCACACAAGGCCTGGGCGCTGACAGACAAGTACTGGCCCCCCAGTTCACCCTGGTCCCCACTCCTCTCTATTGCCTCCTCTAGAGGCATGTGGGCCCTTGAACCCCGGCTTGGATCGTAAGTCCCAGACTCCAGACTTCCATCTTCCCAAAGGTGATCCAGCCTCAGTCTCGTCCCTGCTCTCTGTTCCCCTGGGTTCTGGCCTCAGAACTCCCCCCCTCGGATGCCTCGCGCTTCTGGGACTGAACACTCATCAAATTCTGGCCCACACCCTGGAGCTCCTCCTGCCCAAGGGTTCTCACTGCCAAGACCCAGTACCCTACCTGGTTCACTCCCAGCCTGGGCTCGGTTCATTTATATCCAGGCCAGTCCCTGCAACACCAACTGTCCCCCGACTTCCACCTCTCCCATCTCCCTTTTGTTCTCTGGATCTCCACTAGGTTACAGGGCACATCTGCCCCCCGGGGGGATCTCCAGACCAAGGCACGCGGTTTGGGGAGCAGAGTACAGGCTGGATTTCATCCTGTGCTTGCCAAGCCCCCGGGTCAGAGCACGACCTCCACAAACACACTCATCACCTCTGCCAGCTTCCTTTCTCCTCTGGGCAGAAGTGTAACTTAGCTGCTAAGGCGGACAGCTTCGGAATCAGACAAGCCGGAGTGTAGTCTTGCTCTCAAGTCAATTCTCCTATCTGGTTCTCAGTCTTAGAATGAGAACAAGACACCTGTATCTACCCTCAGAGAATCTTCATGTGAATTAAATAACAGTTTGCCTAACAAAGCACTTCACACAGAGCAAAAGCCCAACATCAGCTCTGGGCCCTCCTGGAACCCACAGTCTCATCTTCCACACAATTCACTCCTTTCTCTTCCAGCCCACGTTCAGATCCCCTGTGAAAACCCAAAACCAGCACCCTCGCTAGGGCCCTCTCACCCATCACGCCTGGTCACACCTCCTTGTCCCCATTCACCCCAAGCTACCTTGAACCTCTTGTCCTGGAGAACCTTCTTGATGGCCACCAGTTCCCTGGTCTCAGCCAGCCGTGCCTGGTACACGACCCCAAACGAGCCATTGCCAATCACTTTGATGTCTGTGTAAGCCACCTCCTGGGAGCGCTCTGGACCTTGGCCTAGAGTCGCTACCACTGTGGTCACCTTCCCGCTGTCACCTGGGGAACAAAGGGGACACACATTCACTGACCTTCCCCCTCTTGCCACCACCCCATCACAGGGCCTCGGAGAAGGAGGGGAATCTCTGCAGGATGCTCACTGGGGGCCTCGCTGTCTTGTCTCTGTCTTTGAGCAAAGGCGGCTGCTGAATGCCTCCGGGTGCCCTTTCTCCTCTTCCCTTTGGGGAACCCTAAATCCTGCTTCTTCCCCGGGTGGGAGGACACTGGCACTTCAACTTCCTGCTGTTCCAGGATTGAGAACTCAGAATGTCTACCTCTAGTGAGCAGCAAATCACTGGTCCTGCTTGGTTTGAGGGCATCCTCAGACTCCCAGATGACTCTACCCACTGGCCCCACTCCTGACTGAGAAAAGCCTGACCTGATCTCTCCTGCTTACCAGAGCGGTGACCCTGAGGCACTTCTACTGAAGGAAAGCACTGGCCTTTCTCACAGCTTGGGGGAGAGTGACCACTAAGTCCTCCTTGCTAGAGCTGCTAACCACCACTGTTCTTTAGTGGCAGGAAGGACTCCTCCAGGTAGGAGTGACAATGTCACGACTCTCACTTTTCGGGGACAATAAGCCCTTCCCCAAATCTTTGCAGTTAGAAAAGGCGCTGACCTGGCCTCCTCATCTGTGGGGTCCAGAGTCCCAGACCTCTTCCTGTATTTAGGTGGTCCCCAATGGACAAGTGTTAAGTCATGAGAATGATGAACCTGAACTCGGTTAACAAGGGGCCATCCCAGCCTCTGTCCTTTGAAGGAAAGCTGTTAATTTCCAATTCTGTTCTCTGAACAGCAGCAAAGTCTTGTGGCATTCTTGGGGAACAGTGACCCCTCTTCTTTGGGGAACCATTCATCAATTCCCCCAAAGAAAAGGGGTCACTGATGAACCAAATCTGTTTTGAGCGGCAGTGATGCCTTCTTTTGGAGGAAGATGATCTTAGGCGGTTTTTCTTTCAAAGCTAATGATGCAATACCTCAGAAGAGCGATAAGGGTAGAACCTCAGACCCATGTTCAATGAGGAACTGTGACCCTCCCTGACAATGTTCCGTTTTTGTGGATGGAGACCCACCAAGCAAGTATTTTTGTTGTTTTGTTTTTAAGTAAATTCTACTCCCAAAGTGGGGCCTGAACTCATGACACCAAAAACAAGAGTTGCATACTCTATAAACTGAACCAAGCAGGCGCTCCAAGCCAAGTTTTTTGAAGAACAGTGCCTATGGACTTGGTTGGCAGGGTATACAGATTCCCAGTCTGTCCTTAATTCTAAGAAGCAGCAACCATTAATTTCCATCACTGGGGATAGATACAGTTCTATCTGTTATGGAGATGGTAACAGGTCTTGCGTTTTAAAAGGAAAGATTGCCTGGGTACCAGTTTGGGAAGCCCTGGCCCTATCCTTTGGGGACACAGTAACCTCAAATCTGTTTCTGTGTGATATTCACTAAACCTCCATCGTCTAAAGGGGAGCAAATTCAGATCCCCCTTTTGGGGTGATGGTGGTTTTCTTTTTGGGAGCAATACCCCCTGAACCCCCATTTGCAAGCGAAGATGACTCCTGATTCTGTTGTCTAATGGATGGCAACATCAGATTCCTGTTTTTAAGCCTCAGGAACCCAAGATCTCGGTACTGGAAGAACAGGAACCTGCGACCCCTGTTTCCTTGAGGACCACGAATCTAATCCTAATTTCTAGCCCTAAACTCCAATTGATGGTAACCCCTCAAATCCCTTTCTCTGGGAGAGGGACAGCTCAAATCCCATCTTTGGAAAGCACAGTAAGCTGGAGCTCCTATCTGGGCATACGGAAGGACCTGATCGACGTTTGAAGGGCTTCAGGAACCTTGATCTCCACCCCCCACGGACGCCGCTAATACTCACGGCCCAGCTTCACTCCGGGCGGCGGGAAGCTAGTGCCCGCACCGGGGCCGCCGCTGCCTCCTCCGCCGCTGCCGCTGGGGCCACCCCCGGAGCTTGAGGCACCCACGCCCCCACCCATGGCTCCGACTGACGCCTTCCCACCGCCGCTGCCGCCTGGGCCGGAGGCCGAGCCCCCGGGGCCGCCGCCGCCACCACCGCCTCCGCCGCCTGGCTCCGCGAACGAACTGGTCCGCGCCCGGCCCGAGCCCCCAGGGCCGCCTCCTGAAGGCCCGCCGCCGCTCATGGCGCCGAGCGCAGGCCCAGGCCTCGGGGCTCGGGCTGCCCGGGCTGCCCCCGCCGCCGCCGCCGCTGCTGCCGCCGCCTCCCCCGGGCTCTGGCCTCTTCCAGGCCGCGCCGCTCGGGCTCCGGCTCCGGCCCAGCACCCGCCGCGGGGAACGTCGGGAGATGCAGTCCGCCTGCCCTACGCGCCGCCGTCGCCGCCCTCGGTCCGCACAGAGAGCCGCGAGGCACGCCGGGAAATGGAGTCTGCAAAGGCTTCAGAGTTCACCGCGGGGGGTGACGGGTCGCGCTGCACGTCAGGAACGAGTCCCGGGCAGTAAGTCAGCCGACTGTATCGACGGCGGACTCTGAAGCACTTTCGGAAGCGGAGTCAGAGTTGCACACTCACTCCACTGCAGCAACTGCGAGCCCTAGATGTGCTTAAAAAATGTAGTAGTAGCCACTCTTTCGGTGAGCTTTGTAGGCCCGATGCACGCCGGGAAACGGAGTCCAGACCCTCATTTAGTCTATTGGCTGTTCATGTCGATCCGTGCCAGGTGCACTGTGGGAAATTGAGTCGGCGCTGGTGCATCCGCAGATATAGGACCGTGAGGCAAGCCGGGAAATGGAGTCGTCGCCACGCCCTCACCGCATTGCAGGTGTAACGCTACTTCCAAAGCACGCCGGGAAATGGAGTCCCAGGGTGCTCCCTAAGCCCCAAAGTGAACACTGCATTAGGGAGATAGGCTAGGACATAAAATAGGTACGGCGTTCCTCTGCATCGCCAACGCGATGCCGCAGTCCCTGCCGGGAAATGTAGTCAACACCAAGGCTTCAGAGTAGGTGCTACAGTGAACTTGTGTGTCTTCTGGGAAATGAAGTTCAAGGCAGCCTCCCCGATTGACTGAGGGGGAGGGATCTACCAAGAATCCGAAGCATGCTGGGGAATAGTCCAGTCCTGACCCTTTGTAAGACGAGACTGCAGAGGCTTGCTGGAAAGTGGAACCCAACCGGTACTTTTTTGAGGGGGAGAGCGCGAGTCGAAGGTGAAAGACCTCAATCCCCCGAGGAGACTGAAGAGTGTCCAACACCTCATTCCCCTCCCCCAGGTCCCAAGAAAGTGCCGAAGTCTGTCAGGGGCTGCGGGAAAATGGGAGCCCAAACATTCCAAATTCCAAGTTTCCACAAATCAGGAAGGAAAAATACCCCGCAAACGACTTTTGGAGACAAACTTCCTGGTGGTCTCTCAGAACAATAGCCTTCAGATACAATCTAGCTTTTTCTACCAACGTGAGTTGCACCAAGAGACTGAGACGAGCATTAAAAGAGGTGGGGGGAAAAATCTGATGTGAACCCTTTTTCAGCGTCTTGCGTTCTCCCGCTTCCTAAGTTTACAGGATACAGGAGGGCCCAAAACAAGGAAGCCGACTGCTAGGTTTTGTGCACGGACTATATTGCCCTATTTATCGACTAATAAATAGCCGGAAGGACACTCACTATCCCCAAAGGACGCTGGGAAACGGAGTTCATGTGAGTGAGTGAGTGAGTGAGTGAGTGAGTGAGTGAGTGAGTGAGTGAAAGGGGGGGGGATACTTGGAACTAAAATGAAATCGTCTTCAGCCCCTCCTGCCTCGCAGAATAATGGGAAATGTAATCTTTAGACTTCACTTTAATCCGAGCCTGTGTTCATACTAACTGTCCTGCCTTTTCTGAACCCTGAAGAAAGTTTCATCCACTAGATGTGACTGCAGTTTCCTGCGGACACCGAGCGGTAGTATCGCTCAGGCCTTCTCGGACTACATTACCCAGAAAGCAAAGCGCGGACATACTTCCGCTCCCTTTTCAATGACTGCAACTGCATTAAGAACAGTCCGGAGCGGGTGTTTCTGGGAGTCGTAGTTTTTCAATCAAATGGTGATTGCTGCCCTCTGACGGCAGCTCGGAGATGAAAAGCAAAAGTCTCCACCAAGCAACCCCGGCCTGGGAAATCCTACACTGGACCAACAAGGCCCAAAAGGACAGCGGTGCGGGGCGGGATGGCGGCGGTTACTTAACGGCCATAAGTCATGGGACTTCTCAGAGGACGGCGCGTGGGCAACCGTCAGGAGAGGATTGGGGTCGGTGGGAGTCTGAGGGCAACCGTCTTAGGGAATTTTAACAGGATGTTTGCAGGGGTGAGAACGTTTGTTGAGGTGAGAACGTTGTGCTAAGACAGATTGTCCGTGTCTGTGAGGGGCCGGTGGGTGTCCAGAGGTGCCCAGGTGAGTCTGTGAAGTGAAGGGCCTTACAGGGGACCAGTGGAGAAGTCACAGGGGTCTTGGGGGAAGGTCTGTGGGACACCAAGAAACTACTGATGACTGAGGGACCCGGAAGGGGGAGTGATGTTTAAGAAGCACCAGGAAGGAGTATCAGGGGCCTGAGAGGTGGGTCTGGGTCTGGAGGATTACAGGCAGGCGTGAAGAGAGTCTCTGAAGCATTATGAAATCTACAAAGGGCTTTCCACTGGGATGTGGACGACATCAAGGGTGTGGTCTTGCAGAAACAGAATAGATTTTTAGATTTGGGTAAGTCATTAAAGATTGGAGGAGCTGCTGGAGTTTTCAAAACTAGAGGCCACCTGTGACATCCCACTGGGTCAGAATTGGGGGCAACACGTCTGACCTAGAGAGCCGTTCTAGAGCCGAGCACTTCTTAATCCATATTGGGGCTGGTTAGATGTGTTCTGAAGGCACTGAAATCAATCGAGCTAAATCTACTCGTCTGGGTCCTCCTCCTCTCCCCGCAGTGATAACATCCCCCTTTCTCCATCACACCACCACCACCAGCAACTCAGTTGCATCTATGTTGCCAGGAGACATGCCTCATCCCAACTTCCAGAAATAGCCCAGTGGCCCCCACCCCAGGGAGTGACTTACATCACCCAGGAGAGGGAGCAGTTGCCCACAGGCTGCCAACGGAGCCTCGGTTTCCTGGCAGTACCCCAGCCCTGGATCTTCTCTTCACTGCCAATCGACATCATCTGGGACCACCCACCCAGGCTGGCAGGAAATGAGGGTGAAGCCTGAGTAGATAGGAGTTGCCAGTTCTTTCCCCCTCAGAGTCGCACAGGGTGGAGTTTCTCCGTGAAGCCTGTCCAACAGGTCTGAGCCCTCAATTCCCACCTCATTTCTTAGCTGTGTGGCCTTGGGGGAACTCCTTCCTCTCTGGGCCCCAGGCACCTCATCTGCACTGAAGGGGCTGGGCAGTCTCTGAGGACCCTTTCAGCTTGAATTGATTCCTCCTTCTGGTTCTTTCATCCCTGAACCAAGCTCCCCAACCTGAACCTCTGGCTTTATGAGCTCACGTTTTAGATCCTATGATATTGAAACCTTTGTCTAGATCCAACCGTCCTGGCCTGATAAGGAAAAAGGAGTTTGTTGGAAAAACCCAGTCTTCAGAAACAGACCTCATTCAGTCCTGGCAGGCTTAGGGCCTTGGGCAAGTCATTTAACTGAGCGCTTGCCCCCACCTCGCTGGATGTTAGAGATAAAGCACTGCAACTAACTAGGTATTAGGTACTTGGTACACAGCATGTCAATCAGTAACAACCAGGATTAAGCCTGTCCCTTTGCAACTAGCTGGCAGAGGATGGTCCCTTGGTTTGACAGAGTGCTGAGGTACCTTGCAAGGTCTACATTTCAAGAGCTGTTGCAAGCTTATTGCCAAAGTCCCATTCCAGGCCATGGGGACACCAACAGGGAAATACACAGAACCAGAAGGGAAAGGCATTTCAGGTGATCAGAAAAGCAAGGACAATAGTGTGGTGGAATCTAAAGTGCTTCCAAGGACAAGCAGGTCCCCACAGAATAGGGGAGCTGTCAGAGGGCCAGAGAATGCCCAGAAACATTTATCATCAGGCCCTGGGGGTTATATGCCCCTGAGGTCAGCTGGTTTCCCAGGCCTGGATTTGATCCATGCAGATGGGGTTAGCCAGAAGGCCAGATACATTGGAGGGCCAATCTAGGTTCCTGTCTTTCAGAATCAAAGGCTGTGTGTGACCTTTCAGTGACTGTAACCCATCACCCAGGACAGATCGCCACATCCAAAGGTCCAAAGTTTTATTGTTTTGAATACATTCTCCAGCAGCCCCCCAACTTCCCTCCCCTCCCACCCTCTGTCCCCAATACAGAATAAGGCTTGACCACAGACCCCCACCCCAGGGGCCCCAGCTAGGAGGCAGAGAGGGCTTCCAGTTTGGTTTCAGGGCACCCCCTTCCCACCCACCCCCACCCGCCTGCCTTCGGGCTAGTCCTAGGAGCAGCTGGGGGTGAAGGGGTTGGGCCAGTGCTGGAATGGAGGGGCAGTGGGAGAGGGATAGCAGGCACTTGTAGAGATTTGTGGCCTATGGGCGGCACCCCTCCCCCTCCTCTGCCCCCCAACCCCCCAACATGGAATTTTTGGTTCATCATAAAAATGTCCCTCCCTCCCCTGCTGCAACCCTGTGGGGTATAAGAAACCCAGGCACTCAGGGCCCCTGGAGGGGCAGGGAAGGCAGGATCAGGACTGAGGATGGACGAGAGTGGAGAGGGGCAGGGACAGGAGGCAGAGAACAGGGAGGGAGACAAGGCTTTTACTTCCTAAGCGATTGTAATAAAAAACGTTCCTGGGCTTTGAGGCTGGAGCCTCAGTTCAAATATAAATTCCCCAGAATGGAGGTGGCCCCCTCGACTCCCCCCGCCCTAACCCCACCCCACCACTTTGCCTGGAGCTTAGAAACCCACAGACAGGGGAAAGCCCCCAGCCCTGGATACCCACCCACCCTCACCATTAAAAAAAAAAAGAAATTAAAAGTTTTATACAAAACATAGGGCAGGAAAGGGGAGGAGGCAGGGAAGACACCAGAGAGCTGTCCTCACCTCCAGGGCTTGGGGGGGGTTAAGGCAGCAAAAGAAGCATGGGAGGTGGGGGGAACAGGGCCCCCTGCCCACAGCCCTCAGGAATCTCGATGCTCCAGAGAGAGCTGGGCTGTAGCGTGCTGGAGGTCAGAGCTCACTCGCCTTGGGGTGAGGGGCCCCCCGGCCTCCCCAGGCCCCTCCCCCCGCACCTTCTTGTCCTCACCCTCATCCTCCAGGGCCCCAGAGGGGCCCCCACCCCCCTCCAGGCGACAGTCTTCACTCCAGCGCCGCTTAAAGCGCAGCTTGAGGGGCATGCACTGTGCTGCCCCAGGTGCCTCGCCGGGCTCAGGCTTGGGGGGCGCAGGTGGGGCACGAGGGGTCTTGAACACCTCCCCGTCTTCCTCATCCTCATCACTGATGTCAGTCACCTCCACCTCCTCAGACTCGCCTTCCGAGATGGGCTCCACCTTGATCTGTGGCGGTGGAGGCGGTGGGGCCAGCGCCCCTGCCCCCTCCGCCAGCCCGCCAGAGCTGCTGCCACCACCAATGCCAACGCCACTGCTCTTGTCAGCACCCGCTGGAGCCTTCTCCCCAGTTGCCCGCTGCCGGCGTCCCAGTGGGGGTGGCTGGAGCTTAAACTTGAATGGGGAAGAGGAGGAGGAAGAGGAGGACGAGGCCGAGGAGGGGACCGGTGGGGTCTCTGGTGCCATGGGCGGCAGCGGGCACTTGTCAGGGCGCTGGGGTTGGGGCACCACCAGCCCAGGGTAGTGCAGGAAGGCGCGGGGACTGAGGTGGTAGTTGTAGACGCTTTGGGTGTGGGCCTGCAGGTACCGTTTCATGTCCTCAGGGCTAAAGGAGAAGTGGGAGCTTCCCCCTGAGCCACTGGGGCCCCCTCCACCACTGGGGTACATAGGGCTCAGCGTGGGTGAGGGAGTGTAGGCCAGGTGAGTGGGCGTCATGGGCAGAGCCGGTGAGAGCTGAGGGGGCAGTAGGGAGCCAGGCCCGGCCAGAGGCGACACAGGGAAGGGGCTCAGGGGCTCAGGGCCACCCCGGGGCCGGGAGTAGACACGGAAGACGCCAGGGTCATGGGGCAGACGTGCCAGGGGGGGCCCGCGGAAGGCACCCAGCTCCGGAGGGCCTGGCGGTCGGGCCCGGGGGTCCTCTCCTAGTGGCTCTTCCAGTTCTGACGTGCCATCACTACAGTCACTGACTGAGCCTCGACCCAAGCGTCTGGCCACCACAGCAGAGAAGAGGGAGGATGAGGATGAAGAGCAGGCCGGTGGTGAGCGGGGGTCCTCCGTGGGAGACAGCACCTCAGAGGGTGTTGAGGGAGGGAAGCGGAAGTGGCTGCCACCTGATGGCACTGGCGGGGCACTCTGGGGCACCGCACCTCCTGGCAGGAGAGAGGAGACGTGGTGTCAAGGCACTTGACCCAGCCTGGACATACACACAGATCCTCTGCTCCTTTTGAACTCATGCCCACCAGTCCCATTACTCACCAGCCAGCCCCACATCAATGAAAGGGTAATTAACCAGCACCAGTTTGTTGAAGTTGAACTTGTAGGTGAACCTTTTCCCCTTGGTCTTGTGCAGAATACGTTTGTTGTAATAATAGCTGTTGATGTAGAAACCATCGAATAATCAGTCTACGGGACCAGAGTCTAGACTCCATTCCTGGACACGCGTTACATGCTGCTCACAAAGAGGGACCAAGAAATCTGGGCCGCCCAAGAAAAATCGAGTGCCCAAAGGAATGAAACCAGCTCTCCCCTGAGGCTTGGGGCCAAACTAGACGCCACGCCCAGGACTGTATTCTCTCCTCAGGACACCTCTACCTGATAGGTGGGCTCAGAGAAGGATTAAGACTTACCCAAGGTCACGCAGCTACAATTTGGCAAAGGATCAAACCCAAAGCCTATTCCCACGGGTTATGGGCTCCCCAAACCAGCAGGGGCTATCCATATCTGCTCAGGGCCCTCTGCCCTCCTCACCGCAGGGCCCGGCTCAGCTTGTCATAATTCATCTGGGGCTTGCACTTGCGGACTCCCCAGAGCCGAGCCACCTCGTCGGGGTCCTTGATGACGAATTCTCCGTAGTCCCCCTGCCAGGCGATGACACCCTGGTACTCCTCTTTCCGCAACAGCTCCAGGATAAAGTGCCACAGCTGGATCTGCCTGGAGCCAGGGGACGACTCCGGCTTGTAGGCCCAATCTGGGAAGGCAAACCCTGGGGACGGGAGGCAGGGGAGTGGCCCCGGGTCAGGACGCCGAGTCCTGCGCTCCAGGTCCCCTCCCAGGGTCCACCCTCCTACCCCACCCTCAACATGGGGAAATCCGTCTCCCCTCCGCCAAGTCAGGACCTTGGTTAGAGGGAGACAGTGTGTGTCTGTGTAAGGGGGCTAGACGGGAGTCGGGGGCGGGGGGGGGTGGAAGGGAAGCTGGAGCCAGCTCCAGCGACACCGGGAGAAACAGGAAACCGTCGGCGGCGGGTCCCGGGGCCAGTGCCAGGGGGCCAGGCACCAAGCCAGGCCGACGGGCAGGGCTGCCAGTGGGGGAGGGGCAGGAAGGGACACACGTGGCCAGCGGGTTGGGGGGAGCCCCCCCAACCCCCCCACTCCCATTCAGGGCCAGTTATACCCCTCCCCCAACCCAACCCACAGTTCCAGTCCTCTCCTGGGAACATAACACTGTCTCCCAAAATGTACCAGAGCCCTACTCCCACCCCAGGACCCGATGTTTTTTTTTTTTTTTTCTTTTTTCTTAAAAGGACCAGAAGGGGTGGGGTGGGGTGGCTGGTTGACGATGAGGTCAGCGCTTGCACACACAGAGGCTTCTGTCTTCCCTGGAGAGTGAAACCCAGACTGTCTGAGAGAGCCCCCACCACCACCACTGAGCCCTAGACCCTCTGTGCTGCACTGCCCTCCCCAGACCCAGGCACATGGACCCAACCTGGCTGGAAGGCCCCAGACCAGGCCTGCAGATTGAACAAGCAATGCTACAGCCCATTCCCCCTTCCGCCTTCTCATCCTCAGCTTCTTTCCTGCTCACCTGCCTACCAGCCCCCAGCATTAACCTTGGGTAGAGGTTGGTGGTGGGCTGGTTGGTCCCTGGAGGGGGTGGGCAGCCTGGGAGGGGGTGATGGGGGGGCTGCGGTTGTTGTCATTTCCCAAACCCCCGGGTAATCAGGGGCCATCAATAATTCAGCACTAGGCAGCCGGTAATGGAGGGGTGGGAGGAGGGAAGGGGAAGAAGAGAAGGAGGGGGAGGCAGGGCAGGGGCCCTGGTGCCACCAGAGGGAGAAGGCCAAGGTGGACAGTTAAAAATGGGCGGGGTCCCAAGTCACAGTCAGGCTGCACTGGTCAGCCTCTGGCCCCTGGCCCTGGCTCAAGCCCCAGATCAAGCAGGTACCATGCAGGGCAATGCTGAGTCTCCCTCAGAAACACCACTGCAGTCTGGAATCCAACAAGGGATACTTCCCCTTGGAGACACAGGGGTTCAGCAGTTCCTACTCCCACTGGGACCACCCCTTCTAAATTCAGAGCTGATTCTATCCCCCACAGTGACCCAGCTTCCTGAGCCCTGGCCTTGGATAGAATGGGATGGCCAGCATTCCCCTCATAGTCCCTGCCCCATTCAGAAATCCCAGCCTCAAACCAGCCCCTCGGGGTTCCAAGGATATGACCTCCAGCTGGTCACAGACCCAGAGTCCTATACCAGCAGCCCCTGCTCCATTCAGAAGTAACAGCCCTTGACAATGCCTTCCTTAGATTGCAGCATCCATAGCCCCACTCCTCTTAGGAATCCAGGTGTTCACCCCGTCATCCTCTCCCTGCTGAAGAATCCAGGTCCTAGGGTCCTCTTCTGGGGCCAGAGTCCCTTGAGAAACCAAGTGACCAAATCGCTAGCTCCATGTACCCTCTACTCCCTCCAAAAAGCTCCTACCCCCAATTCAGGGCACCAAGCCCCGTGCTTCTCCCACCTAAGCTCCAATCTGGTTCTCAGACCCAGGTTGGGGGGGGCAACGCCCCCGAGACATTAGTCTGGAGTTCGGGGGGGTGTACTGACTTTCACCCTCCCTCCAAAATTAAAGCCACCCTTTCCAGCCCACCCGCCCCAGCCTCCTTGTCCCGGTAACCAGGCAACGTGTGTGCAGCGACAGTCCTGGGAGCGGGGGAGCAGGAGGCTAAAAATAAACTTTGCAGAAGAGGAGTGAGAGAGACTACATGCAACACAAAGGGAACTCGGAAGGGAGGTGGGGGGCTCTGGAAAGGCCTCAAGCTGCATTCTGGGGGCTGTCCCAGGCTGCCTCGTTAACCCCCGCTTCCCTGACCAAGCCCCCTCTGGGACTATATGACCCTGGATCCCACTCTAGGCAGGGACCCTCCCCACTCCTGGGACCACCCCTACCAGGCTTTCCTCATCGGACATGGCATACATGAAGGCCTGTTCCTGGCTTTGGGGGGAGAAGAAGAGCGGGGGTGACGTCAGGGTGTCTCAATGGGGCTCTGTTCCCCCGGCCTTGGAGCCAGGAGCCAGGAGCCAGGCACGGGCAAGGGGAGCATGTGTGAGTGTGTTGTGTATGGTTGGGTCCACGTGCTTAAACAGGGAACCTCCTGGCCTGCATCAAGAAAGCTTGGGGGAGAGGACCTCTGGAGCATGGGGGGATAGTGATAGAAGGAGCAAGCAGCTGACACTGAGAGAAGGGCTCAGGACACTTTGAGACAGGATGGAGAGGTGGCAGCAGACAGACAGGAAGGGCTGGGATGGCAGGGTCCCAGAAGGCACACCTGGGTCCCACAGAGGCGGGGTAAGGATTCTCCCAGACAGACTGGAAACCTGGGGGGGGGGAGGGGGCAGAACTCCTGGGCACCCCCCAAATTCTAATGACTGGCCAAACTTTTTTTAGAGACTATGGGGGTCGGAAGGGAGGGGTGGTGGTAGAGGAAGAACACGCCGACCTCCTGGGGGGCCCTACCACCTCCCCCACTCCAGGCAGCCCTTGGTGGCGCCAGAGCCGGGAAGAAAACAGGAAGTGGGAAACAGCCGCGGCAGAGAGAAGAGGGGCCAGGATGGAGGATCCGATGGAGGGGCGTGCAGACGGACAGGCGCACGGATGGACCGATCGGGAGGCCATTCCAGGCCCCTGCCCCTGCCCCCAGCTGGAGAACCCACAGGCGGCTCGGCCCGAAGACAGGGCTAGGGGAGCGGCCCAGCCGGTCCCACCAGGCAAAAGCCCGTAGCAGGGAGGGAAGACGAGGCGGGGTTGTCTGGGCGCCTAGGCCCCCTCCTCGGGCGAGGAGAGGCTCCTGCTGCCCCCAAGGCCCAGGAGCCCTGGAGCCTGTGGGAGCTAAAGAGTATGTGGGACGCACGTGACTGACCCTACAGCACTCCGCACCCCTGCCCCACCCCCTCGCCCCCCTTCTCGGCCCCAATCCCCAGGCGCCGGAGCCCGGCTCGGAGCCCTTTAAGAGCCGCCCCCACCCGCCGAGCGGGGGGGGGCGGGGTGGGTGGGCCGGTCGGGGCACACACCCGCACACAGGAGCCCCAGCCGCGGCCGCCGCCGGGGGAAGGAAACAAGTTTGAACAGCGGCGCCCGGCCCCCTTCCCCCTCCCCCGTCCCCGCCCCAGGCCGGATTCCGACAGGGTAGACGGGCAGGGGGCGGCTGGGACCCCTCCCCCCAGCGTGCTCGGGCGCAAAGTCCAGCCCGCGCGAGCCCGGGGGCGGCGGGGGAGGGGAGGGGGGAAAGTCCGAGTGGGAGGGGGGTTAATCCCGCTGCCCCCCGCCCGCCGAAAGGGGGGGGAGGGGAACCTTGGCCCCTTAAGGAGGAGCAAGTTGGCGGGGAAGAGGGGGGCGGAGGGAAAAGACGGCCGGTTGAAAGAGAAGAGCTGGATGGGGGGGCGAAGGGGGAGCCTCTGCGTCCCCCATACCTTCCCCACCCTCCTCCACCTCGGGGCCCCGGCCGCGCGGGAGGAGGGCACCCAGGTCTCCCCGGAGCCACCTTAAAGCCGCGCGTTCTAAGGTCGGAAACAAAAAGTTCCTTTTTCGAACGTTCGGGCTGCGCTTTGGAACTTTGCGACTCCGCGCGGGCGGGGGAGCGAGAAGCCGGCGGAGACGGGCGGGGGAGGGGCGGCGCAGCCCGGACCCCGAGTCCTGGGCTCCCCAATCACGCCCTCCTCCTAGAAGCCATCCCGTATCCCCCTCTAAGCCGGTGCGGGGCACGCGCCGCGGTGAAGGTCATGGGCCGGACCGCGCAGCGCAGAACCGGGAATAGCGGGCCCCGTGGAGAGCCCCCCCCCCCACGCCCCGCACACGTCCCGGCCCCCAGAGTGCAACGTGACAGAGCGACGGGGAGGGACCCCGCCACCCCCGTGATCCCGGGAGTGGGGGAGAACCCAGCTTTCGGAGTCCAGCAGGAAGAGGACCAGGACTCGCAGCTCCCACACCACTCCACCCGGACCCAGGAATTGGGGGTCCCATGCAGCACCCCTCGCGCGCGCCACGAGAAGCAACAGGTCTCGAGTGCTTAGGGGTCCCCCAGAACTGGGGATCACTCCGGCTGCCCCGGAACCCTTCAGCCCCCCAAAGTTTCTCCGCCTGGTTTCCCCGGGCAACAAGTCTCCCCCACACGTGCTGTCCCCCGCCCCCACCTGTGTCCGCCGGGGTCTTCATGCTGGGGGGCCCGGGGCTAGGCGCCCCGACTCCGGGCCGCAGCTCCCGGCGCCCGCGCTGCCCCGTCCCGTTCCGCGCCCGTCGGGCCGCCCTCGGCGCTTCACCCGGCCTCGCCTCTCAGAGCCTCTCCCCTCCCCGCCGCCGACTCCCGGGTTAATATCGCACTCCGGGGCCGGGACGCCCACGCCCCCCGGCCGGCGACGTCACCGCCGCGTCGCCATGGAGACACTGCGCCCGCCCCCTCCCCGCGCACTCACACACACACACACGCGCGCGCGCGCGCGCACACACACGCACACAGATACAGACACACACACACACACACTCGCCGGCGCGCAGCCACTGAGGACCGGCCGGCTCTGGGCTTAAAGGGGCCGCGCGACGGGGGAGGAAGGGAGGAGGGGGAGGGGGTGGAATGGGGTCCTGAGGGTCATGACCCTTTTCCGCGGCCCCTAGTCGGCGGATAACTTAAGTCCTCCTCGCTCGCGACCTGCCTCCCCTCCTCCTCTCCTGACCACTGCGGAATCCAGAGTTTCTTTTGGGAGCTTGTAAGAGAGGAGAAGGGGGGGCCTTCTGGAGGGGGTCAAAAACTTTTGAAAGGCATGGACCCCTCAGGAGGGGGCAGAATCTTCACTGCAGGGGGCAAGGGCAGGACCTCGGAGGGTGATCAAGACCACAACACTTCCCACCTTGGCCTTATCCTGCACCCGCACCCCCCACCGCACAGCCCTGAGCCTGAATGGGGGCAGCTGTCCAGGGGTGGGGTGGAATGGGTGGGAAGCATTTCCCAGCATCGGAAATAGGGAGGCGGCAGTGCCCTCTGCTCCTCCGAGGATGGGGTCTCAGCCTTCCAGATAGTCCCAATCCCAGCTGGGGAGGAAGTGACCAAAGAGAATGCATTTAGGAGCATCCCCCCCCACTTCATCCCCAGGCTGCAGCTGTCCTGGGAACACAGCTGGCACCGGAGGTACCCCCACCTCCACCACCAAGGCAGGGGTTCCGGAGATGGGCCAGGATGCGAGGGGGCGACCAAAGTCTGAACAAATGTGCTCCCAAAGGGCATTGGGGGGTCGCCAGGAGAGAGGAAGGTAGGGCTTAAGGATGAAGGTCGGTTCCGTAGGGCAGTGTTAAGTCTCTACTCCGCAGCAGGGAGGAGATGGATGGAGCCTGAGTCTTCAGGAAACCGGAAATAAGCACTGATCAGATGGTTAGCGGGAGCCGGCAGCAGGGTCGAGGGCAAATAGAAACAATATCCACAGACCGAGCCCGGAGACTCCGAGTTTCAGAGAAGACTCTGAGGTACCAAAGGAGGGGAATATTGCAGGGTGTGGGTGATGCTCAGACAAACTGAAACAGTAAATGGGCAGGGAGACACAAGCCACCGGGTGGGAAGGCCAGGAGGGTGACTCTGGCTTCTTAGAGCTTCAGCGCATTGCTGGGTGCCTACATGCATTAGAGCATTCCCAGCACCAGGACCTCAGAAGTCTCTAGCCTCTTCCTCCGTGGAGACCAGAGCCTCCGGGGAAGCATCACCTCCCTGGGGAATTATGTAACCTTGCCTACGGACAGTACAGCTCCCCCACGGATATTGTAACCCTCTGGGAGCAGTGTGGTCCAGCAATAATAATCACCATCATTGTTATTATAACAGCTCCCGAATTCCTAGCGCTTATGGTGTGCCAGGCACTGGGCCAAGCATTGTCTGGGGCATCTTGTTATTTGATGCTCACAAAATCCCACAGAGGGAAATTACTATTGTTATCCCCACTTACAGATTAAGAAGGTGAGGCCTGGAGGGGGGAAATCAGTCCCTCAAAGTCTTATAGCCAGGAAGCATTGGAGTCAGGATTCAAATCCAGACCTATCCAATTTGAAACTACCGTCCTTCACCACTTGGCTTCCTAATTAATGCCTTTACTGTCCACCTCCCCTCAGAAAAAGACAATGCAAAGTTTCAGTGACAACTGAAGGTCTGTGACAATTTTAGTGATCCCACACTCCCACCAAAAAGACAAAGTAACGTTGCTACTTCCTATCTGTGACATTGACCAAGTGAGTTTTTCTCTTTGAGCCCCAACTTCCTCATCTGTAAAATGGGGATATTATTAGACCCTATATGACCAGGTTGTTGTAAGAAATTAGGGATGTGAAGTAAGTATGCAGTAAATATTGGTAATAAATTATTAGCAGAATGAGCGATACACCCCATGGATAATGTAAGTATCCCTTACCCTCTGACTCCAACTAGATAATAAATACAGGGTATTAACAGTGTAAAATTGCCTTTTTTTTTTTTTTTTGAAAGAGAGAGAGTGAGCGTACGTGCATGTGAGTCGTAGTTCGGCTCAGGTCATGAGCTCACCGTTGGTTCATGAGATCGAGCCTTGTGTGGGGCTCTGTGCTGACAGCTCAGAGCCCTGAGCCTGCTTTGGATTCTGTCTCCCTCTCTCTCTCTCTGCCCCTCTCCTGCTCACACTCTATCTCTCTCTGTCTCACAAGAAATTTAAAAAATAATAAAAGTTAAAGAGTTGTACACTCAACCAACTAAGCCACCCAGGCACAATCCCCGCTTTTTTTAGAAATAGGGAACAGTTCACGAATTTGCATGTTATCCTTGTGCAGGGCCCATTCTAACCTTCCTCGTATCATCCCAGAAATTGTCTCTCAATGGCATAGAAGTCCCACCCTGACCCAATTGGGTAACAGTCCTGCTGTTTCTATGAAATACAATCATGGGTAGTGGGTGGGCATCGTGGTAGAGTCTGAGCCTCGGAGCTGTCATAGAGAGTGGGAGCCCCTAGTGGAAATGTCCCCTGAGGAGTGTGACCTCTGGCAGTTTGTGGAAACCCATCCAAAGATCATGTAACTTCCTCGGGGGTTGATGTGACTCTACCACAGAAGTGTGGATCCTCTTGGATAGTTCACTTGCCTATCCACAGGGAAGGCGAACCCCACCATTACTGTATGAAACACATGTTGTGAACTTGGCACAGAAACTATTCATCACCATTGGTCATTCCTTAAAGGCATGCCATCTAGTGAAGGCATATGCAAGACCATATCAATTCCAGGGAACGAAGGGACACTTCCTTCCACACTCTTCTTCCCTGTGAAAAAGTTCCACAAAGCCCCCTGGAGCTCAGTGAAAAGTGTAACCTCTCCCAGACCTAAGACTTGCCTACAGTGAATGGAGTAATGCTCCAGGGAGAAAACAACTCTGTCCAGACAGTGAAGACACCCTCACTTCCATGGACATAGTTCTTCTTGTTCCAAGTTACTTCCTGACACAGATAACATTTATGCTGTTGCTGTCCGGCTAAGGCACGGACAGAACCTAACCCCACGCTTCTGAAAAGAAAGCTGTATGGGTGATAAAACTCGTAGTCACAACCTACCCATCTCCTGTAATGAATAACAGGGGCCATTACTACTTTTTAAACATTATAGTTGCTTTAGAAATAATATGAGCCACCATATATAGAGACTATAGCCACCTAAATAGTGTGACGCCTCCCAAACAAAAAGTGTGATAAACCCCTTAGAGTGTCACCTTCTTCAGCCCCCCCTGACTTGAAATGCTGAAGGGTTCCTGGGCTCGGAGCTGGGTCCACCTCTTTCCTCCTCCATCTATTGCTTGTTCCCTTGGTGATCTCCATCAGCCCCATGGTTTCACATGCCATCTCTGCGCTGATCACACCCAAATCTTTCTCCTCCAGCGCTGACCTCCAATCTCACACATCAAACTGCCTCACCAGTGTCTCCATTTCGATTTCTCAAGTTTGCCAAGTCAAAATGGTCTCCCTGAGCTCCCCAAAACTGTCCCCACCTCAGTCTCCCCCATCCTGGGAAGCTGCAAAGCCATTTTGCAAGTGCCCAGGGTGAATTCCTTGGTGTCATCCTTGACTCTCACCCACCACCCAGTCTGAAGGGAATTCCCACATAGTCTCTACCTTCAGCTTTTTACCATCACCACGACACTGATCTGGGGACTCCTTGCTGGCCTCCTGGCTGCCACCAGCCCCTACCGTTTGTGCCCCACCTACAGCCAGAGGGGTTCTAGTAAATCAGATGATATCCCTTTGCCGCCCCAAATCCTCTGTTCACTGGGAAATAAAGCCAACTCCCTGCAGTGGCCAGCAAGGCTCTTCCTCCCTGACCTCACCTCCCACCTTTCCCCTCCATTTCCTTGCCAGCCGCACTCCAGCCTCTGTGCTATTTCTTCAACAGGCCAGGCACATGCCTGCCTCAGGGATCTTGCCTGTGATGTTCCATTTGCCTGGAAGGCTTTTCCCGCAGAAGTCTGCATAGCTCTGCCCTTCATCCCCTTCAGGTTTTTACTCAGAAACCACCTTCCCAATCAGACCCTACCTGACCACTCTTCTTTTTTCTTATCTTTTTTCTTTTCAATTCTTTTTTCTTTTCCTTTTTCTTTTCCTTTCCTTTCCTTTCCTTTCATCTTTTCTTTTCTCTAAGTAGGCATCATGCCCAGAACAGAGCCCAACTCAGGGCTTGAACTCATGACCCCAAGATCTGAGCTGAGATGGAGTCAGAAACTTGGGGCGCCTGGGTGGCTCAGTAGGTTGAGCGTCTGACTTTGGCTCAGGTCACGATCTCGTGGTTGGCAAGTTAGAGCCCGTGTTGGGCTCTGTGCAGACAGATTAGAGCCTAGAACCTGCTTCAGATTCTGTGTCTCCTCCTTTCTCTCCCCCTCCTCCACTCTCTCTCCTTCTCTCAAAAACAAATAAACATTTAAAAAAGAGAGAAAGAGAAACTCAACGGACCGAGCCATCCAGGCACTCCTGGCCACTCTATTTAAATTGAAGCCCGCTTCCTAGACCCTGTGTCCCTTCTATGCACTATTTCTCTCCATTGAACTTATCCTCATGTGACATATATTTCTGTAATGTATTTGCACTTCATCTGAATCCCCCTTTATAATGTCAGCTCTAAGAGGTTAGTAATTTTTGCCCATTTTGTTACCTGATGTTTCCCCAGAGCCTGGCACCATGCCTGGCAATCCATCATGAGCGAGTAAGTTCATCTTTGGACAGTGAAGCCCCATATACCCAATGTAATATCAATAAATGTAGCCCCGTACACACAGAGAAACCCTCATGGGCAGTTGATGCCAACTCAACCCCCTAAAAAATGCGAACCCCGTTGTGGACCCCATACACAGGGAAACCCCTGTAAAGGTGTGCCTGTCCTACTGAATGTCAGCTCCACAAAGAAAGGGATTTGGTCTGGTTTCTTCACTGCTTTCTCACCAGGGCCTACACCAAGGTTGTTCATAGAACAGGCTGGTAATATGTATCTGCTAAAATGAACGGAGTCCATGTCCTCTGGTAGAAGCCCACAATCAGAGCCCACCTTACAGACAGAACAAAGTCCATAACTAATATAAACTCCCATTTGCATTGCGGCTCTCGCATGGATCATGTAACCCCCAAATAGTGCAATGCTCCAACCCAGCGGGAACCCCAGTATAGGCAACACGACCCTCATAAACCTCATACCGACAGGGTAGCCCTCATAAATGATATGTGCCCCATCCAAACAGCGCAGCCTTCATAAACTTTGTGAGCCTCATATAAAAAGGCAACCCACATAAACGGTGTGAACCCCATACAGGCGGTGTAACTTTCATAAACAGTGTGAGCTCCATGTAAGCGGTGAGACAGCACATCAACAAGGTGGGCCCCCCTGCAAATGGTGTATTTCCTCATTAGTGTGCTCTACCCTAGAGGCAACATGGCCTGTTTAACATTGTGCGAATTCCTCTGTCAACGGGGTCAGCGCCTACAGTCTGGGTAAACCTGTATGCACGGTGGAGACAAGCATATAAATAGGGTCATTTCTGTAATCAATGTGACTTTCTTTTTTTTTTTAATCTTTTTAATGTTTTTTTAATTTATTTTTGAGAGACAGAGAGAGAGAGTGCGAGCAGGGGAGGGTCAGAGAGAGAGGGAGATACAGAATCCGAAGCAGGCTCCAGGCTCTGAGCTAGCTGTCAGCACAGAGCCCAATGCGGGACTCAAACCCACAAACCGTGAGATCATGACCTGAGCCGAAGCCAGGCGCTTAACTGACGGAGCCACCCAGGCGCCCCTCAATGAGACTTTCCATGTGAACAGTGCAGCCCTGTAGTCACCTGGCCTCATGTAAGTGTAACCCATGGACGCTCGGCCCCCACATGGACAGTGCCACCTCAGGGGAGCACTCTGTGAGCAGTGTAGACTTAACAATGGTTGCAATACACGTCAGCATCACTATGTCAGTTTTTTTTTAATTTTTATGTTTATTGTTGAGACAGAGGGAGACAGAGCATGAGTAGGGGAGGGGCAGAGAGAGAGAGGAAGACACAAAATCTGAAGCAGGCTCCAGGCTCTGAGCTGTCATCACAGAGCCCGATGCAGGGCTTGACCCCATGAACCGAGAGATCATGACCTGAGCCAAAGTCAAACGCTTAACCGACTGAGCCACCCAGGTGCCCCTATGTCAGTTTTTATTAAGTCATTGATAATGTAGGCCTTTTCCATATACAGGGAGAAACCCCATGTTCCATTTATACCCCCTGGGCTTTTATAACTTTCATAAAATTCTATTGTCCACTCCCCCCCAAAAGTTCTAATTCTCCCATAAAAAGTTACGGAACTGGGATGTCTGGGTGGCTCAGTCGATTACACGTCCAACTTTGGCTCAGTTCATAATCTTGCAGTTTGTCAATTTGAGCCCCGCATTGGGCTCTGTGCTGACGGCTCAGAGCCTGGAGCCCACTTTGAATTCTTTTTTTTTTTTTTTAATTTTTTTTAATGTTTTATTTATTTTTGAGAGAGAGAGACAGCATGAGCAGGGGAGGGTCAGAGAGAGAGGGAGACACAGAATCCGAAGACAGGCTCCAGGCTCTGAGCTAGCTGTCAGCCCAGAGCCCGATGTGGGGCTTGAACCCACGAACCGTGAGATCATGACCTGAGCCGAAGCTGGATGCTTCACCGACCGAGCCACCCAGGCGCCCCCCACTTTGAATTCTGTGTCTCCTTTCCTCTCTTCCCCTCCCAGGCTTGTGCTCTGTCTCCCTCTCTCTCAAAAATAAATAAATATTAAAAAAAATTTTTTTTAAGTTACAGAATTGGGGTGCCCAGGGGGCTCAGTTGGTTAAGCGGACGACTCTTGGTATGGCCCAGGTTGTGATGTCCCAGTTCGTGGGTTCGAGCCCCACACCAGGCTCTGCACTGATAGTATGCAGCCTGATTGAGATTCTCTCTCTCTCCCTCTCTCTGTCCCTCCCCTGCTCATGCGCTCTCTCTCTAAATATAAATAAATAAACTTTATTAAAAAAAAGTTAAGGGGCACCTGGGTGGCTCAGTCCATTAAGCGTCCGGCTTCGGCTCAGGTCATGATCTCAGCGTTCATGGGTTCAAGCCCCGCGTTGGACTCTGTGCTGACAGCTAGCTCAGACCCTGGAGCTTGCTTCAGATTCTGTGTCTCCCTCTCTCTCTGCCCCTGCCCCACTCATGCTCTGTTTCTGTCTCAATAATAAATAAACTTAAAAAAAAAGTTAACTCCCCTGCAACACACACAGGAATTAGGACTACCCCCCAAGGGGTAATATAACCTGTCATAGACCATAAGGCCCCAAATAAAGACCAAGAAATGATGAATTAATTCTTGAGTGGCAGGGATTTCCCAGGGCTCAGCACAGGATAGGGCACATAAAAATTGTCACTCCTAGGGGCTTGTGTCGCTCAATCGGTTAAGCGTCTGGCTTCTGATTTCAGCTCAGGTCATGAACATATTGTTTGTGGAATATAGCCCTGTGTGGATCTTTGCACTAGCAGTGGGGAGTCTGCCTAGGATTCTCTGTCGGCCTCTCCCCACTTCTCAAAAACAAATAAATAAACATTAAAAGGGGCACCGGGGTGGCTCAGGTTATCATCTTGTGGTTCGTAGGTTCGAGTCCCATATTGGGTTCTGCTGACAGCTCAGAGGCCAGAGCCTACTTCACATTCTGTGTCTCCTTCTTTCTCTGCCCCTCCCCTGCTTGCACTCCATCTCTCTCTTTCAAAAATAAAAAAAAATAAACATTAAAAAAAAACCCCACCCCTCCTATTTACTGAGCACTTACTCTATACAAGGCCCTGAACTCAACATCTCATTTCATTGTCACATCAACTTTATCCGGTAGGTGCTCCAGTGATCCCCATTTTTCAGATGAGAACAGTGAGACTAAGAGAGGTTCCAAGCCCAAGCTAAACATTGTTTATTAAAAATTTTTAAAAATGTTTTTTATTTATTTTTGAGTGACAGAGAGAGACAGTGCAAGCAGGGGAGGGTCAGAGAGAGAGGGAGGTACAAAATCTGAAGCAGGCTCCAGGCTCTGAGCTAGCTGTCAGCACAGAGCCTGATGCAGGGTTTGAACCCACGAATCGTGTGAGATCATGTCCGGAGCCGAAGCCAGATGCTTAACTGACTGAGCCTCCCAGGCACCCCCCAAGCTAAACATTGTTACAGCTGGGACATCAAGTATTAGACCTGATAGCTTGGTAAATGCTCCAGAGACAGGCCAAACCCTGGAATCCTTCCAAAACACTCCGTCAGCACTACCAGCACCACCAGCAGCACATACAAACTGTGCACAAGGTGGCCAGCATAACCTTCTGGACACTAACAATCACAACAATAGCTAAGATCTTTCCGGGTTTACTCTGCTGGAGACACTGTCCTAAATGCTTTGTACATATGAATTCATTATAACCCTATGCCAAGAGTTTCCGTTTGTTTGTTTGCTTGTTTGTTTTTGATTATCCCCATACAGATGGAGAAATGGAGACAGAGGGATTAAATGACTTGCCCAAAGTCACACAGTTGGGGAAGAAGCCCAGCTGGGTTTGACCCCAGTAGCCTGGCTAAGCTGGTATTATCCGGCTTCCGGCAACATCACCCCCCACCTTGCAGGACGGAGTAATTTCAATGAACTGTGTAACTAAGTTAATTACATTTTATGTAATTCCCCCAGGGGCCGGGTACGCTGTACACCTTTCCTTGAGGACAGGATGAGAGGGAAAATAGGCCCTTAGTGTGAATTCCCACGAACAGGTCTCCTTTGTGGATGTTGTAATTCCAATAAGCAGCGAGGATTCCTCTGTGGACATTGTAAACTGACCACAGCCAAGACAATCCTGAAGGGACAGGAGAGGCTCCATTTCACTACCTCTGAGTACTCCCTGGGCAGCGTGAGTTCCTCCTTGGACAGTACACACCTCCCTCCCCACTGACAGCCTGTAACTCTCCCTCACACCTGATGCCAACTGACTATGGAACGTGAAACGCCATCCTGATCTATGGAAGTCTCCCTCTAACACTACATAATCTCCTCTGGGCAATGTGAACTCCCACCGAGTACGCGCCTCCCCGTGGACAGTATAATGACTCATATCCGTGGCAAAATTAACAAGGACAGTGCACATCTCCATGTATGGGGAACCTTCTGCAGTTGGTGTGAACCCCTTTTGTGACCGAGTGAACCATTCTCCAAGGGTCTACCTAAATAGGTAATGGGAACTCTCTGATGAGTATAAACTTCCCTCAGACCCAGTATCTACCCAACATATGCAGTCTAAACTGCCCTATAAAAGCACCCTCAAAGCCCACTCAGTATTTCAGTGCAAGTTCTTCTAGAATGTTATTAAAACAGTGTAAAACAGCATGATAGTATGAAATGGTGCAAGTCATAATACACTAATGTAAGTAATAGTGTAAGATTTCTTCCCAGTGATTCCCTCTCCCTCTTTCTCTGCCCCTCCTCTGTGTGCCTGCTCTCTCTCTCTCAAAATAAATGAACATTAAAAAAAATTAAGGGGCGCAAAAAATTAAAGGGCGTGTCGGAGGCTCGGTTGGTTGCGCGATGGACTTTGGCTCAGGTCACGATCTCACAGGTCATGAGTTCCAGCCCAGCATGCAGTGGCAGAGCCTGCTTGGGATTCTCTCTCCTCACTTTCTGCCCTTCCCCCACTCATACTTGCTCTCTCTCTCAAAATAAAGAAACTTAAAAATAAACAAACAAACAAATAAAAACATTCCTTCAGAGTGTGAACTTTCCCCCACTCTCAAAGCAAATCTTCTGTGGGCAGTGGATAATGTGAATCTCCTTCAGTTTCAGTGAACTCCATTGGACAACTGAAATTTCTTCCTAGCCCCGGGGTGAACTGGCCATATGTCACAGCACATTCTCTCACTGGTAGTGGGAATGTTGTACAGTTTGCACCTGCAACAGGCTGGGTGCATTTGCTTCACAAGTGGTGGGAATCCTGTGTGGATATGGGAACCCATCACAGGCAGCAGAAGCCTCCCCTAAGGCCAGTGTTCACTGCTCCCCATTACTCTCTATTTAGGGCAAACCCAATGTGGAGAGTTTGGAATCGCTGCAGACAGCTCCACACCTGGTGTAAGCCCCATATTTGGGCTGCCGTTACCTACTACTGACAGGGCATATCCCTCTCCTCCCTACCCCGTGTGAACCCCCCCACCCCGAGACCTTGTCAAGTGCGAACACCCACAAAGTAGCTCTCTACAGAATGTGGTGTGAAGCCCATGAAGCGCTGCATTTTCCCATCTTGTGTCCCCACAAGCCTGGTGGGGGTTGCTGTCAGAAAACTGCACAGCCCTAAATGCCAACGTCTTCGAAGAGGGGACTTGTCCCCAGGGTCCTCCAAGCCCCAGGCCGCGCGCGTTCACTCCACTGCAGCGCGCGCCACCCCACACGAGCACGTTCTCTCCCCTCCCGGTGGCAACAGGGCTTTCCGCGGGGCCGCGCCGGACTTTCTGAGGCTGTTGATTGGTCACAGTCCCGGCCCCCCTACAGCCAATCAAGCGGGGGAAAGGTGACATCACTCGTTCTCCTCCCCTCCCCCCCACCCCAAACTTCCCTACTCTCGGCTACCGACAGCAACAACCACGTGGGGGAGGGGTAACAGAGTAGAACCCGGTGAGGTCATTGCACCGCCCCGGCCGCTGCTGATTGGCTGCGGGGCTTGCGGGTGGCGGTTGGCTGCTCCTTGCACCTCCCCCTCGTGCCGCTACCGCCGCCACTGAGAGGAGCCACTGGGACGCCAGAGCCGGGAATCGGGGTGAGTCGGGGCCCTGGGTTTAACATGCTCCTGGTGTGCAGTGAGACTTACAGGAACTGCACTGTCCGACTTTTTCTCCTCGCCCGGGTTCTTTGGTGCTACAGCACTCTGTCACATGGGAGTTGTAGTCTGCTTTGTACTATCGACTATGGGCCGGAGACGTAAGAAGACTACCATTCCCAGCATGAATTGCGACGAGCCGGTCAACAAACGCTGAGGCCACGCCTTCTAAGTCTGCTTATTGGACAGCCTATCCCTTAGCCCTTCCTTCTTGCACTTCATTGGCTACTGTCCCTCACAGAGGCTGGGTTCCGGCCTAGAGTGCAGGGCGACTGGGTACTGTATTCGTCATTCTGCACTAAGACGGCTTCCAATTGGCCAAGGCTGAAGTCCATCACTTGTTGTGGGGCAGGGCCCTAGGCAGATCAGGCGGTCGTAGGCTCAGGTTGGTGTCGGTCCCAGAGGGAGGCCGGTCTTGGACTTTGGCCCCTCCCCCTGGCGCTGCCGGGTGGGCTGGATTGGTCTTGGCTAATGTCGCTCGTCGTGGGTAGGCGGAGCCGACCGAGCTGCGAATGTCTATTGGTCTAGGACGGCGCCGGTCAGCGGGGTTGTGGCCGGCGATTGGCTGGCTGCTCCAGCTGTTGCAGGTCCATTCACCATTTTGTGTGTTGGAGTAAAAAAAA
>PJEM01005517.1:88209-128843 GCA_004023845.1 Helogale parvula | reverse complement strand
GACACGGGATTCAAACCCACAAACTGTGAGATCATGACCTGAGTCAAAGTCGAATGCTCAACCAACTGAGCTACCCAGGTGCCCCATTTAATAAGAAACAACAGTATATAAAATGCTTTTGAAACTTTAAAAAAATTATATTAAAAGATGTCTAAAGAATTAAATTTCAGAAGGCAAAGAATTTCCTTACAAGGGACTTGCTCTTCCCTGACATCCCTGGATATAGTAAATGCTTCACCATATAATTTTTCAATACCCTAAGATGGAAAATGTATGGGAGGGGAAAAAATTAACTTGTAGCCTTTTTAAATTTCTCTTTAAAAAGTCATAATTAAGATCCAGATTTAGAGAGTTCATTATAGCTAAACTCTGCTTCTCCTTTTTTCTTTTCTTTTAGATTTCATACTGTGAAAAAAAAAGCAGAGCAGTAAGATCCTCTGTTAGGCAAACCAGAAATGGATTCCTCATGTTGAGCAAAGGGTAATGCAGATATGTTGGCTAAAACATTATTCTTAAAATCGAGCTGAGGAGAAAAAAAAGATGAAGCTGTAATTTACACATCGGCCCTCCGGGTAATTTATCCCTCAAAATGTAGAATTTATTTATAATTTATGGCCCACCCATTTCCATAGAAGGATTTGAGACGGCAAAATTTGGAATAAGAATCCAAGAATATTATATCTGGGATTAGTAGATTCAAGTTCTAAAGTAATTTAGTAAAGAGTAAAAATAAACAACTTTGTTAAAGACCGTCCTCCTCCAATGTTTAAAAAATAAAGAATAGAAAACTGTTCTCTTAGGATTCATTTTAAAACATCACTATTTCGTATTACTTTCTAAATGAAACAAAGTCTCATTTCCTTAAATTATACTGGAGACAGAAAGTTGAGAAGGAAAAGTAGAAATCCATGATCAAAAATACAGTGCTAGAAACCTTCAGAACTGTATATATTATTTTAATATGAACTATCGATTTCAATTAATTTCCAGGACAAATCAAAGCCCTTGGTCAATACTGTAAGAGCTGATGGGTACCTGGGATCCAAGCCAGGAATTTCCTAGATTATGTGCCATTATCAATTTTTAACACTTCAGGATTGGAATCCAGGTGTCCATGACTTTAGGAGTATCTGGAGCTCAAACGTTATAATATCTTCTGTAAAAGAAAACAAGTATCTACGAACTCTGAGTTCTAGCAGCTGTTGAACTGTTCAAAACCCTGTTCAAAATATGCACTTTTCAGTAAGCCAAGCAGCTAGAAACTAGGAATGAAAATGTGTCAAAGCGCCACAACCAACCAACTACTTTCACAGAGCCTGTTCCAGAAAATGCCAACATTTGGTCTGCATGATCAGCACCAAGCTCTTGGGACCCTGATGGATGCCTCTACCTGCCGGGCACCGTAGGGCCTGGCTGCGTGGCAGGATTGCAGTTAAAACAAAATTTCCTTCAACATTCAGTCCGGTTGGGACTTACCACTGGCTTTGGCTTGGAACTTTCCAGCAATGCCCAACATCATTGGTCCTGAGATACACTGGCCGACCAGCACCGCCAACTAACTCTGGGAAGAGCTGTGTGAAAGCAGGTGAAGGATTCTGGGCCTGACCACCCAGAAGAGTGTGTGAGGAATAACAGAACGAATGAATGCAAATGGACATGAGCAGAGGAATGGGGCGGTCAGGGCGTACTGGGCCCAGGAGACCTGGCGGTGGCAAGCAGCCATGCTCGTCCTTCGATGGCAGACCACGCCGTCCGTCCCCGTGCAGCACTGCTGCCCCAGAATTCAACAGGCATTGGACCAAGCCTCTAGTACACTTCACAAGGAACTCAGGAGACAAAAGAACAAAAGAACATGCTAAAAGGCACCACTGGGATGCAGTTACTGAAGGAGAGAACACAGAGCACGCTAGAGGACAATCCTGTCCCTTAACCAAGCAAGGTGCATCAACTAAAAAAAAGAGATGTTTTTGACAGGAATCCTATAAAGGGCATTCACTTAGTTTGAACGAACAACTGATCTAAACAAACCAAAAGAGAGGGAAGAGGGACTCAGAGAGAGAAAGAGAGACAGAATCTGAATGGCTCAGTCAGTAAAGGTTCCGACTTCAGCTCAGGTCATGATCTCTCGGTTCACTCGGTTTGAGCCCCATATCGGGCTCTGTGCTGATGGCTCAGAGCCTGGAGCTTGCTTTGGATTCTGTGTCTCGCTCGCTCTCTCCCCTGCCCCCACTCATACTCCATCTCTCTCAAAAATAAATAAATAGATAGATAAATAAATAAAGCATTAAAATTTTTTTTTCTTAAAGAAAGAGAGAGAATAAAAATGTTTCCTGTTTTTAATGGTTTTAAGCTGCTAGCTTTTGGAGCAACTTCTCACTCCGATACATCCCAGTACGGGAATCTGTCCTGAAACGTGGGACAGAGCGAGGCAGCAGGAAATAGAGTTGTTTTAGATTCAGACACACTTGGGCTCACAGTGCAGACCCACCACTGGCTGTGGCTGGACAAGTGATCTAGCCTCTTTGTGAAAGGCTGGAGCCTTTCAATTTGTAAACTAGAGATAAAAATGACTAACGTCTAGGGCTGTTGTAAAAAGAGAACACATGTATAAGCGCTTATCACCTTGCCTTGCACAGAAAATCAGCAAGCTGGCTATTATTATTATTTTATATAATCATTAGCAGTGCTCATTCTAAAAGAGCCTCCCACTGACCTTCTTCTCCCCATCCCCAAGAAAAGACGGATTTCCCAGAGTCGGCAGAATCCACAGGAAGGCAGAGGGAGGGTGGCCCGGCAGGACGACGGACTGCAACTTTCAACAGGGTCTGCGCTCAGCGTCTGTTTCTAGCTTTCTCTGTGTCAGGTTGCACAACATACTACCTCCCTCGGGGTGGGAAGGCACGTGTGAGCTAGAGCAGGATCCGGGGGGGCACACACACGGGAGCAAGGAGCCCGACCACGCTGCGGGCGACCTCCCATGCTCAAAAGCGTTACGGTAAATGGGGGAGTCCACGTGGAATTGTGACATGAGGGTTTTTCCTCTCCTCCGTCCAACGGCGCACGGGGAGGCTGGTTCTGAACTGGCAGCCTTTCTTTCATTTGTCATTATGTTTTACACACGAGGAAATTTTAATGTCTGAAGATGGGCGGCGATGAGAAGGAGGAGGCTACACGTGTTTTTTGGCAGCTCAGTCACCGGTGCTTAAATTCACTTCTGACAGTGCTCAGAGTCTGGAGCCCTGTGAGTACCAAGCTGTCATCTGCCTATCCAGGAGAGATTTCACCCTGGCAGTGTTTCAGAAGTAAAATCACTCGCTTTTTTATGCATATTTTCACCACCACAATATTGCTCTAAGCCGTGTAAAAGACCGCATCTCGAGAGATGAATAAAAAGAGGCTTTCGGCATAGGGCTTTGCCAAAAAGGAAAATCGCCTTCATTTCTGAACCTAGAAGAACAAAACTCCGGCCATTTGCTAACCTCTGGGATGAGGGCAAAATGGGCGCATCTGAGGTGGGGGTTACAAAAGGCAGTTGGATCTGATGATGTCTGAACTACTTTAACGGATGGTCCAGGTACCACGTGGAAGGCGGTCCTATGAAGTAACAGTTGGCGCGTCTCAGCAAATGGCTCGCATCCAACGAGGAAGCCCAGGGAGGCAGCCTGTGCAAGCCTCAGCCACAGCCACCCTGTGTCAGGGACGGCATGACACGTGCAACTGGCCACAAGTCCCACAGCTGCTCCCAACCTGCCACGTGACCCTGCGAGGGCCACTCCCTGCCTCTGATCTCAGTTTCCACCAAACGCCAAGCAACAGACAGGACCGCTGGTGGGGGAGCAGGAGGCCCGAGTGACTGCTGCAGAGGCCCGCGGCCCCTCCTGCCTCCCAGGCACGTGCCCTCAGCCACCAGCCGTCCCCGTCCAGTCCTGCTCTCGCCGGGTAAACGAGTGACTACTACCATCCTTCCAAACAACCACAGAAGTAACAGGCTGAGGAGTTAGGCAACGAGCAATGACACTGCTTGCTGGCACCTGAGCTTATGGCTCATCGGAGACGTGGGCGTCCAGGGGCCACCGCTCCCTTCCCAGAGCCCAGCAGAGGGGCCGGGGCGTCGGAGGCATTCACTGCATGAGTGTTAAGTGAAGGAGCAAGGGGATAAGTGAGCGGAGGAGGTCTACACAAGCAATGTCTTAGAAGGCACTGCGGTGTGCTGGCCTGAGGTCCCCGGGGGGGGCCAGCCAGGGCCAGCAGCCACCAACCGCCAAACACGGCACAGCACACGCCACCGCAGGTCACCCAGGTCTGCAGGCTCGGCGGGGACGCCACCCGGCCATTCTGTGAGCGCGGGGCCTGCGTTCCCAGGGACGGAGCCGCTCCACCACCAACTCCGACTCCGTGTGCCAACCTCAAGGACTCCGGCCACTTGCTAGCTCCCGAAAGGGCTTTAGAGAACAGACTTCTTGGCAGGTGAAAGAACAAAGCGAGACACTGAGGCAGACTCAAGAGGGACTGGCCCCGGGCCACTGCCTTCTGAGTATCTGCTTTAAGCGCCTCCGCCTCCCTCCCTCATCTGCTTGGAGAGCTACAACACCAACGCTTCTCCACAGAGCCGAGCCCAAAGCCAACGGGTCATTTATCAGCATTCTCCAAATTTGGTCATTCTGGGGCCACTTCTGGAACTATCTTATCCTTGGCACCACGTTTACCCTCATTAACTTAAGCCTCGTGTCCAAATCAATGCACTGAAAAAAGAAAATTAAGTGCAGTTATTTTTTTAATGAAATTTAAACCACCGTGTTAAATGAGAAACCAGTATTGCTAACCCTCCATATGAGGGAACCATAAAAATAAACCCTTGGAAACGAAATCTTGTCATTAAAATGGAGCTAGCCTCCACTGCTTCCCCCAGCTCCGGGCCTGAGGTCTGCTGTCTCCCTGTGAGGACGGGAGGCTGGCATGCAGTGGCCTGAACGCTTTCCGGTCCTGAGCGACGGCTCCGTCCTTCGGGCATTTTGAAAGAGTATAAACAAGAAGCGGAGGAAAGAGTAAGTTTCCCGTGATGTGAGTCCACGTGTAGGGGCCACGTTCAGGCGCCACAGATCGCTGCAGACACGGATATCGTGGAACCTTGTCACACTCTTGACTCTTGGGCCCCCCTTGCAGTACTGATAACTGAGGCCACGCATTCCCGGATGTAACTAAAACACACTCTTCCTCGATTCTGAGACGCACTGCCAAAATGTCTGTCATCAGGACGCATCCAACAAATGGCTGGCTTTTATTAGCCACTTTTACTAGGGCTTCATGGTGTCTTTCCGTTTTTATTGGGGGGAGCTGTTATTAAACTGAAGGCACATCTCATAATGAGGGTGACTCAAGAAGTCAAGAAAATATAGGACACCCTAACAGGGCCAATATAAATGAGCCTGCTGTCCGGACGCCAAGACAATACAACAGCCTTGTGCTTGCCTTCTCCCAATTGTGTTCATCTGATAAAGACGTTACAAAGCAAGATATGATGATCTATAACCCTCCACTGAAACACTCACACATTCTTGGCCTTGAACGCTTGAGCAAAATGCTGCACGCTGCGGAGCACAGCGAGGTCCAGGGTCATTGCTTCTACCTTGGCTTTGTGCTGGAATGAGAGAAAATAAAAAGAAATGATAAATAACAGCAAGTTTAGTTCATGGTATCAAGTTACAGTAAATGTGTTATGGAACATGTCGGAATTCCCCTGTTTAATATTAGACGCCCAGAGAGAATATAAATCATCGGAATGAATGGAAGAACAGGGCTTTTACTGCCAAGTTTGGGAGGATGTGAGGCTAGGAATCTGCGAAAACCACAGGCTGGGGGGTTGTGCTGTTTCACTTGGAGCACAGAAGAGGCTCCAAAGGGTCTTCAGGCTACGCATCTTCTCAATCTGTGTCCTAAAAAAAAAAAAACCGTAAAACCAGGGGAACACCAGGACAAAGCCTGGCTCGAGCAAGAATTCAGTAGGTGACATTTTAATCTCAAAAGCTGCCATCGGGGTTCTGGAATGATTCCATTAAGGCTTCATCAAAAATTAAAGACGATTCATTTGTAGAAAAATACAAAAGCAGGCGCAACTCATTTATTCCCATGGACCCTGAGTGGCACAGGTCCCGGAGAGACCCTTGGTTTAGCGGCCCAAAAACCTAGAGGGAAGTGGGGTGCATGCAGAGAGGAAGAACGGCTACCTTCTGTTCAGGGCTGACTCTGGGCCGGCGTTTATATGCACCAGCTCATTTCATCCCCATGACAACCGAATGGGTTATAGGTTCCCTGCTTTACATGTGGCCTCTTGTAAGAGACGACAGAGCTGAGAAGGGTTGGAGCCAAGGGTCACCCCAGTCAGTCTGACACCAAAACCCTCCTTCCCTCCTCGACAGAGGCTAGAAGGCGGGGAGCATCAGGATTTGAAGCAATCATGGCCCACTGGACAACGTCCTAACACACTTCTGGAAAGATCAGGGCTGCCTTTCACACCTCCCCCGTGTTTATGGGGCACTCCCCACTTTTGAGTCTGGCTGGGCTGCAAGGTATAAGATTAAATGCTACCACTATTTTTTTTAAGTTTGTTTGTTTACTTTTGAGAGAGAGAGGGAGGGAGGAAGAGAGAGACAGGGAAAGAGAGAATCCCAAGCAGGCCCCACACATTCACATGGATCCTGACATGGAGCTTGAACTTGCAAACTGTGAGATGATAACCTGTGTCACAACCAAGAGTCAGATGTTTAGTTGACTGTGCCGCCCAGGGGCCCCTAAATACTGTCACTTCTTAGACCCATCTCCTCCAAAGGACGTACAGCCAAGAATGTCAGGGCCACCTGCCTGTTCAGGTAAGGAAAGTCCCAGAAAACAAACGGTGAGCCTGGGGGTTCTGGTCTACACCCTGATGCTAGACCAAGGAGCAGGACATGATACCTCCAACGCCATGGAAGGGACGCAAACAGACACGGACAACATCCTCCACCTCAACCGTCCTATTCAGGGAGAGACACAGTCTGGGCTGAGGTGCTCAGCGTATCTGCAGCTATTGGCCACCTAAGTTCTGGGCTGTTGTCACCCAAATCCCAGGCCTTGAACAATAAATAACAGGTACAGGAAGCCGGAAGGCCAACTGACTTGGGGCCGTTTAATATTCCTGAGCCTCAGTTTCCTTGTCTGTAAAAGGTGAACAGTAACTATCTTCTCACAGACTAGAGAGAAGAAGTATAAAGCACCTAACAGCCAGCCTGGAAGACAGAAGGGCTTCAATAAGCTTAACAAGAAGATGTCTGCTGTGCTGAATTCCTTCCCTGATGCAAATCTGCAACAAATGGTGGATTGGATGCGCTCCCGCACAGCATGGTGGGTGAAATGGCGCCCACGAGGATGGCATCGGACCAGCTCGCTGTTAGTTCCCAGAGGATCCAGGTCACATCTACTCACAGAGCCCAGTTTTAGGGAAAGGGGTGTAAGGTGATTAAATGACGTCCCCAAACCCAAAAGCACATAGGCAGTGAAGGCAAGTTGGCCAACGCAGAGGTAAGTTCCTGAGACAACACTGGCACAGGCACAAACATGCCAATTTGGGAAGGAGGAGGGGAAGCCTTTGACCTGAACCAGGAAGAGGGAAGGTGCCAACGTGTGGGTGTTGTTAAGAGTCTCCTAAGATCACTGGGGCGCATTGGTGGCTCAGTGGGTTGGGCATCCAACTTCAGCTCAGGTCATGATCTCACCTTTCGAGACTTCAGGCCCCACGTCCGGCTCTGTGCTGTTAGCTCTAAGCCTGCTTCGGATCCACTCTCTTCCTCTCTCTCTGCCCTTCCCCCACTCATGCCATAAACACTAAACAAAAAGTTTCCTAATATTAGAGAATAGGGGGGCTGAGGGATCCACAGCAACGTGAGGCCACAGTCCTTGTTCCACCGAGAAGGAAAGTGGCAGAAATGAGCCCACATGGGTGAGGCTCTACCCTATGGGCAGACTAGCCTCCAGACCAGAGAAAAACCCCACTCACTTTCTGTCTGCCCAGCTGGTGTATCTGATGACTGAAATCTCTTGGGAATGCCAAGCCTATCAATGCCTAACTTTTATTTCCCAAAGATGCTTATGCTTCAGAGATGCTCCACTACCCAATGTGACATCAGCAGTTAGCAAATAAAGTGGTCTTTCACCTCATCCTAACCCCTCTGGCCCCAGCCTCACTTCACTCAGATGATACTCATTGCCACACTCAGAATCTTAGAGAACTTTAGGGGCGCCTGGGTGGCTCAATCGGTTGAATGTCTGTCTAGCTTCGGCTCAGGTCATGATCTCACAGTCCATGGGTTCAGGCCCCATGTCAGGCTCTGTGATGACAGCTAGCTCAGATACTGGAGCCTGCTTCAGATTCTGTATTTCCCTCTCTCTCTGACCCTCCCCTGCTCGTGCTGTCTCTCTCGGTCTCTCAAAAAAAAATAAAAAGAATCTGACACACTTTGAATGTGTCACAAGAGGAAAGTCGCATATCCGTTCTGTTGGGGAAGGGGTGGTGAGGACACTAGTCCTCTCAGCCACGCCCCTCAGGGACACCCCAAGGGACGTGCAGGTGATGTATCATAAAAAAGCATATAAATATATCCTTCATAAAACAGGGGCAACACTCCCAGATGGCGACCCCAAAGCAAAGTCCCAAAGAAAACGCTGGCTCAGCCGAGTGGGCCAGGATACCCTTCTGTGTAACTTACAGTTGGTGAGTTGTCTTTTGGTCCCCCCCACTGTCACTCGAAAATAAAGTACAGAGCTGCCACTACCAATAAGAACAAAATCAGAACATACACACCCAGAGGGAACAAGGGGTCACAAGCCATCGAGTAGTTCAACAGACTAATCCACAGGCTGTGGGTTACTAGGCTCCTGGGGACAGTGATTCAAGTCCACACACTATTACTCAGGTAATTCTCCTGTCCCCGGCACCAGGTTTCCGGTTTCTGCTACTGACCGTGAGCAATGCAGAGAAACTGCGGGCAATCCCGTAAGTTCAGCAAAGAGGAAATACATCTTTTAGAATTAGGATGTGTGGATGTGTCTGTGTACATGCTGGGGGGTGGGGGAGGCTTGGGGTGCTCTTCTGATTGTCTAACAAACCTAGCGACATTACAGTCATGCTTATCCTGTGACGTGCTCTATGTGGGAAGGCAGTGGCGGACACACTGCCCCCAGAACCCATTTCTGAGGCATAAACTGCTCATTGCTGGGTGCGGATGAGAGGTCTGTCCACCAAGGGAGCTTTCCTGCCAAGTCTGGCCGTGAGTCTGGGACTGACCACAATTCACTTTCTTGGGTTAATTCATGAACTTCCTGTTGCTGTTGTCATTAACTTTGATTTGGAACTAGTTACAGACTCACCAGAAGTGGCAAAAGCAGTACCAAGAGTGCCCATGTAGCCATCTCCCAGCACCCCCAACGGGGACGTCTTACCCACGTACAGAGTACAGGGGTACTACCAGAAAACTGACACTGTCACAACATGGTTCATTAGAGCACAGATGTCACCAGGATTTCACCAGTTTGGGGATGCACTCACTTCCTTTTACTGGAATATCTTTGTGAATAATTCTGTGACATTTTCTTCTATGTACAGATTCATCTAGCAACCACCACATTCAAGACACAGAACTATTCCAACACCACTAAGGGACCGCTGGGTTTTATTATTAAGAGGTGTTAAATTAGCATATGCCATCCAGGACATAAATACTTGAGGCTTTGTTTGCCCGGGGTCTGCTCCGTGGGTCAGCAAAATAGGCACATATATAAAGCCCCAGCTTAAAACCCCTTTGTAGCTTTGAACGGCCATGAGATATGGCCCGAGTCCCTTGGAATGGTTCACACAAATGGCTCTGGATCATTTAAGATACACTTCACTATCCTTACGGAGCAGCTCCCAAGCCTCAATGTCTTCAGACAGCCGAGGATTACTCCTCACCCATACTCTGTGCCCACCCTACGTCGGTGAGACCTGCTCATGGTGGCTGCCCAGGGGCCCAGGCAGATGGGACCTCCACCCTCTGCAGCATTACCAGCTTCTACAGCGTGGGGAAGAGAACAGGACCAACTGCACACAGAACAGATCTTAGAGGCCTCTACCCAGCAGTAGACATGTCACTTCTGACCATATTTTATTGGCAGAGCAAGTCAACTGGCTACACTGAGCTTCAGAAGGTGCAACCTTCCACGTGCCCAAGGACACATACAGAAATATATACACGGAAGAAACGGAAACATGTAATGAAAACCGGTAATGACTAACACAATCCATGCCTCTGCCCTCTCCAGGGTTAGTTCCCTTTCCACTTTCCACTTCCTACTTTCATTAATTACAGGAAAAATTTCAAAAAGACAGATGGATATGGACAAACAAAATGCTATGATCCCACCAACTCTTCTTCCCTCCCATCTAGATAGATCTATCCATCTATCCATCCACCTGCCCACCCATTCACCCACGAACTTCATATAAAGAGCTCTGAATCTTAAAATGCCATAAAATGCCTCTCAACCCTTCCCCAAGTCCTTACTCTTCTCTCTAATCACACCAGTACATACTCTTCTCATCTCAGGCAGAAGGAGAATGTAAATTTATTTTAAATTATGTATACAGATGCTGGTACTCATCATTCTACAAACAGAACTGCACAGGTGGCAGCCACACTTGAAGCATCAGGCAACTTCTAAGTAGCTGAGAAGCCCACCTGCTCCTGACACCCCGGGCTCAGCCAGAAAGACATAGTAATTAAGCAACCCACGTGCTCTTCCGCCATTTCCCTGCGACCCAAGGACATTTGCTGGTGGCTCAGTTCACTGACGCCCTCAAGAGGCCACATCTCCTCGGTCTATTCCGTTTTGAGTTGCACAGTGTGTCTGAGTGACTCCAGAGTCTGTAAGTGCCGAGCCAAAGGGACTGCACGGTTGTTATGCAAGAGTGATCTCTCATATCATTTTATGACTATAAATTAGCCAAGTGTGACTCAGAATGGATACTGCCTGAAACCAAAGGAACCATATGGGGATCGTGCGGTATTTAAACAGAGAAGCAGGGAGATGTTATCCACGGCAAAGATGGCAGACTCAGGCTGACCTGGGACCACAGCCCAACATGGCCATAGGGCCGACAGTGACCTCAGGGCTGCTACTTGAATGCTCTCAACTTCCACTGCCTTGTTAGAAAATAGCCTGGGTGGCTCAGTCAGTTGAGCGTCCGACTTCGGCTCAGGTCATGATCTCATGGTTCGTGGGTTTGAGACCCGCATCAGGCTCTGTGCTGACAGCTAACTCAGAACCTGGAGCCTGCTTCAGATTCTGTACCTTGTTCTCTCTCTCTGACCCTCCCCTGCTTGCACTGTCTCTGTCTCTCAAAAATAAATAAAAAACATTTAAAAAATGGTTTTTGATTAAAAAAAAGAAAATAGGCATTTGCCTTGCATGATTAAAGATGAGATACGCTATATATAAGGCCTGTGGTATATACATAATAACTATTATAATCGTTATTTGGAGGGCCACTGCTAAAATGTGGTACCCATTGATTTTCAATAATAAAGTATACTAGGGGCACCTGGGTGACTCTGTCAGTTGAGCATCTGACTCTTGATTTCGGCTCAGGTCACGATCTCACAGTTCATGATTTCAAGCCTTGCCCTGGGCTCTGTGCTGACAGTGCAGAGCCTGCTTGGGAATCTCTCTCCCACCCTCTTTATACCCTTCCCCTGCTCATGCTAGCTCTCTCTCCTCAAAATAAACTTAAAAAAATAATACAGCACATTAGTAATTGCGGTCTCCTTTCTTTATTTCATAAAATTAATATAGGTAGCTCTGAAAAAGTCTGAATAGCAGTTCATACAGGACCCCAAAGGAGGAGGAAGGGGGGGGTCAACGAATCTCCCTGAGGCCATGGTAACCCATTTCCAAATTCAATGATTGGTGTAGAGCTAAAAGGCACAGGTGAAGGCCATGGACTCCAGTTTTACTGCCTGGGACTGAATTTCAGATCTAGCACTGACCAGATGGGCAAGTTACATCTTCCATTTATGCATTCAGCTTTCCCTTCTAGAAAATGGAAACCGTGATAGCACCTACCTTATCAGGAAATGAGGTAATACATGTAAGGCACGTGGAATAGTGCCTGATTACTTGACAAGTATTCTATAATTGTTAGCAAGGAATGCCCTTATTGCAATTGTTTTTGTTGTCGTTTTTACCATTATCATCACCATGGTCACCATGATCACTACCATCATCATCATCATCTCCATCAATATCATCATCACTACACCCATCATCACCATCACCCCCACTACCACCATCACTGCCACCATCATCAACATCATCATCACTATCATTATCATCATCATCACAACCATCACCACCACCACCACCACCATTATCCCGACCACCACCATCCTCACCACCATCATCACCATCACTGGCACCAAATTGCTTCATTCTTCACTGAAAGGACTGGATGGGACATAACTGGACAAAAAGCGTGATCTCAGAATGCCAGCCACTTGACCCACAGCACTCCCACCCCTCCCTATACCCAACCAGGTAGGTGCTGTTTCCACCCCCCACCATTTCACAGATGGAGAAACTGAAGTTCAGAAAGCTCTTGAACAGTTTCCTCCAAATACAGTGCCAGAGCCAGGTTCACACCAAGCCATGATTTTAATCACTCTTCTATATTCCAAAATGCCCACACAACCCACCTGTCTTCTCCCCCCCAACCCTCAAACCCAGGCCAGTGCCAGAAAAACCATCAAATCTGTACCTGCCTCATAAAGTAGCAGCACCGCTGTCCCCGTGTTGGTCAGCGCTAACGGCGACGACATTCACAAGCGGGAATCCATTCACTCATCCACTGACTCTGCCTCTCAAAGTACCTGTGTCTTCCACAGATTCCGCCTCCTTTACTCCTCCTCCTCCTCCCCCACCACTGCAACGTGTGAGAGGAACGATCTCAACTCATCGTTTACTTACCACCGATGGAAGAACAAAAGAGGTAATCATATCTCATCGCAATAGGCCTTTAGGAAAATGTGTATACATAATTCAAGGGGCCAGGCAGACTTAGAAAACAAACTTCTACTTAAAAGTCATCATTCAGGTGCCCAGGTGGCTCAGTCAGTTAAGCATCTGACTCTTCATCTCAGCTCAGATCATGATCTCCCCATTTGTGAGTTTGCGTGGATGGTGCAGAGCCTGCTTGGGATTCTGTCTCTCCTTCTCTCCGCCCCTCTCCTGCCTGTGCTCTCTTTCTCTCTCTCAAAATAAATAAACAAACATTAAAAATGCTTAAATCATCATGAATTATAAACTGCCTATGAATCACCTGGGAGGCTATCTATGTGTCCGCCCCACTGCCCGATTTCTCCCTGTAATGAGCCCGGAGTGTGGGGCATGGGAACCAACACCCATTGGGCATTACAGGGCGTGCTCAGTGACATCAACTCAGTACACTTCAGAATGCCCTGACCTAGTACACGACCCTTGCTTCCTCCACACAGCCTGCCCGCACACACCTCTGACACAATCCTCGGCAGCAGGAGTGAGAAGCCCTTCACGGTGCAGTGAGCACACTACCTCTGTGTCTGTCTAGAAGAAGAGTGCTTAGTACACTTGCTGGCGGTGGAAAGACGGAGAGACCTGGATGTGCCGAGCGGATGCAGGAAGCCCAGCCTCCAGCATGCCCAGAGGATGTTCTCCTTTAGCAGCGAGGACTCGTCACATGCAATGGCAGATACGTTTACTGTGTAAGGGCAATCAGCTATCGTGTGCCCTAACTTGAAGGCGCCAATCCACGTGGATTAGAAGGGTATGCGCCTACCACCCATCTCTTGCACTTCCAGAAGAGTTCATTTCTGGGATTCCCTAAAAAGAGTTCTCATGTACCTATATTCACGGATTATAAAAGCCAAAAAAATTAAGAAGCATCTACAAGAGGCCTGGCATTTATTTTTCATTTAATAGTAAGGTGAAGAATCTCTGGAGTGCATATCATTTCCCCCATTTTACAGACCAAAAAAACAGAGGCCGATAAAAGTTTAAAGCGGCACAGCTAGCGAGACACACAGACCCAGATTTCCAGCTGAGCTGTGGACACATCCAAAGCTCTCGTCTTTGCTGGAAGCCCCCCGGGGTTGCACCCCTGTCGTCACATTTTTCAACACAGGACACCAAGCAGCCATAAAGAAATTAACATCATCTATAGATTCTTATTTGTGTCTATTTTATATCACATTTATTTTATGCATTTAGAATTTACAAGAGAAGCCCATTGCTGAAGGAGAAAATGTAACCAAGGCAATAATCTACATTCAGAGCTTATTGCTAATGGCATCCTGCAAATTCTAATCCAATGCGCCTTAATTGCATTATGCTGATGTCTCTCACCCTTCCACGTTACGTACCCTCAGTCCTGATTTTATGTTCTGAAACCTTAAATAGGAGTTGTCACATTTACAACAGCAAGAGACACTGGCGCTTGAGCATATTATTGACATGACATTATTCACTCAACTACAATACAGACCTAACGAAACCGGTTTAATAATTCATCAATATCCTACGCGGGACTTCAGAGCACTAACTCTCCAGTATTATTTAAGTGATGCTAATGGCGGCAAGAAATGGTAGCGTCTTCACTGGGAAACGCACAAGCCTGTAGGTACTCGCGTCTCCCTTCGGCTCTGGTACCTTTCTGTCAAACAACCATCGTGAATACATCTAATGGGGCGTTTGCCCAATCCTGGCCAAGCCCAGACGTTAAAAGAACGCACTGATAAGTGTTCTTTCTGACAGGGCACTAGGGAAATGAGAGTTTGAGAGCCTCCTTTGTGGCTCTAAACACCGCACCAGTCTATATGCATATAACACGAAAAATACTCTTAGACCACATTCTACATCTCAAAATAGGAAACCAAACCGAAAAGCATCCTAGGCAACGCCTGGGAGTTTTTGTGAAACCTTGAGGGACAGGGGCTGAGTCTGTCATTCCTAACCTTCAGATCAACCATCAGCATCGCCCCCCACTCCAGGGCCCTCGGGAGCACTGCCTAATCCTGTCCTCCCATCTGAGAAAATACACAAACATCCCTAATAAGAAAATCATGACAACTCTTTCTTCATTATATACGGGTCAAAAACGTTGCCTTGTGCGGCTGGAACTCAATTTATAAAATAACTGTATCAATATCTATAGGTAATTGTGAGGCTGATTCAAGGAGAAATTGCACTGGGTAACAGCTTATTTAATTTGGTGTAGGAGTTACGTGTCGCGTAAAGCAAAACCATTAAAAATGCTTAGACAGTAATTGGCAATATTTTGCGCTCTGGATAAAAAATGCTTATCTTGCCAGAAACTAACAAGAGAGTGAAAATATTCGAAAACCTTCCAATTTCCCTCCATGCGATGCGTTCACTTTGCAGCTTAACAACAGTTTAAGGAAGGACAGCGGGCGGTGCAGGAGTTTGGCAGTCAACATGATTGTGCGTTTATGCCTCGCTATTGAAGAAAGAGCCTTTTTTCAGAGTGAACTTTTCATTCTAATGTAGGCGATGATTTACGTTAACTATAGGTAAAGCATGGTTACATTTTCCTGAAGGATTGCAGGCGAGTAAAGAGTAGCACAATAAGTTGAAGCATAAAAGCTTTCTCTGTCATAATATTTATTATAATGGCATATAAAATAGCTGAAATAAATAATAGATGACTGAAGGTAAATTCATATGATAAAGAATCCTTCAGCAGACACCATTACTTTTGACTGCTCGGGTTTTATACACAGTTGAAGACTCTTAATAAACAGACCCTATGTCTTAGGTAAGTACTGGGAACATCAAAGATGTGCTTAAAACGCAACGTACTGGACATGAGCTAATTTACTGTATAATTATATTCTCAACAGGAACAGTCTATATATTTTGCATATTTAATAGCTGAGTTTTTAATGAAGCTTGTTAAGCACCGGAACCCCCTATTTGGGGGAAGGTGCTGATCAAAGAAGTCTGAGTGCCCCCCCCCCCGATCCCGACCCCTCCTGGACTCAGAAAGAGGTGCTGAGCTGAACATACAGAGATCTGGGGCCCGTTGGTCATCTGGTGACAGGTCAAGGGTGGTGAGTTAATTGAATAGAAAGAGAAGAGGAAGATGTGTTTGCCGGGGTTTAGAGGAGTCCGGATTCCACATGAAGGTCACGTGGATCCGCGAGACCTTCAGATGGAGAGACGTGATCTTCGTGAGAACCGCTGGTGTGGAGAGAGCCACACACGGCTTGGCCAGCATCTGTCTCAAAGGGTCCCAGCTGGAAGTATCCCACAAGCCCCCCAGGGGACATCTGGCAAGGTCTGAGAATTTCTGGTTGCGTCAGCTGGCTGGAGGGGTGTACAGGCATCTAACGGGGAGAGGCCAGGGATGCCGCTACACGTCCTACGAGGCGCAGGTAGCCCCCGGCCAAGCGGCCCCCGGTGTCAACAGTGCCAACTTGCAGGTGTGAGCTTGGTGCCAGGAACGCCAATCCACTGAGGGGTCTTCAGCTATTTCAATGGTTTGTAAAAATCAAACGGGCTCACCGATGAAAGTATAAATAATGCACAACGGGTAATGTACACAGTGAGAGCCGCTACCAAATCCCGGCACCCCAAGTCATCTTGAGAGAGACAGCCTGATGCACGTCCTTCCCAAAGAGAATTTCTACACATGTGAAAATGTGGGGCAGCAATGTTCCCCTACAAACACAGCACTGGAGCTCACGCGTTAGCTTACAATCGTGTTTTTCCAAACGAACACAGAACTGGATATAGCGTTTATTTTTTTAATGTTTATTTATTTTTGGGAGAGACAGAGAGATAGAACATGAGTGGGGGAGGGGCAGAGAGAGAGGAAGACACAGAATCCAAAGCAGGCTCCAGCTGTCAGCAGCAGAGCCGACACACGGCTCGAACCCACGAACCATGAGATCATGACCTGAGCTGAAGTCGGACGCTCCATCGACTGAGCCCCCAGGGCGCCCCTGGATCTGCCTCAGCAGAGCTCTACCAACTTATTCCAACCAGTATGTTTAGGCAAGAGTAGGGGATGCTCAATCATTTATTAAAAGCCGATCCCCTTAGGAGGACTCAGCCTGCCACGCCCTTCACTGGCCTTATGAACTTATTACTTAAATTCTCAATGTCTAACGTTTCCTGTCTGTAAAAATGGAAATCACAGAAAACCCTCCTCCTTCAGGATTGCTGTGAGGATGCAGTGAGACCGTATCCATGAAAAGCGTCTTAAGCGGATGCTCTGGAAGTGTTACCCATTGTTCTTGCTGTACCTAGTATTATTTTAGGTCCTTTTCCCCTTTTTTGTTACCAAAAGCAAGGCTGCAATACCTATACTTTGTGGCATGTGAATCATTTCTATAGGATAAGTTCCCAGAAGCAGACTTGTGAGATCCAAAGATGCCCGCATTTTAAATTTTGGTAGATTTGGCTAGGGGTCCTCCAAAAAGGTTACAGCCATTTCCAGTCCCCAAAAGTTTGCAGGAGACAGTGAAAGAGAATCCAAACAACCAATAATTCACACTGACATTTATAATAAATTAAAATGCAAAGTTTTATATCTCTATTTCAAATACCTGCTACCCAGCAAGTGACACGGGGTAGGTTTTTGAGACAGGCTTTAATCGAGGAAATGAATGAGCGCATAACACACCGCTAGAGCTGGGACAAACGTGGAGGCAGAGATAAAAGTCAGCCAGTGATACTAGCAGCGACAGCTCTCCCTAAGCCATTCGGGAGGCCGGGAAGCCTGGTGCTCCAGCCTGGCAGACCAAGGGCTTGCCTCCCAGTAGCTGGCCACCCCCCTGGGTGATGGATACGAGCTGGGTATGCAAAGCAGGCAGGAAACATGTAACAGTGTCATCATGCCTGAGAAGTGACCACGACAGTTATTTTTAATACATAGATGAATCCAAAGGGAGAAATCTTTCAGAGGTTCTACAGAGGGAAGGCAAGATACTCAGCAGATAATATGGAAAAAATAAAACACACACACGCACACACACACACCTCAGAGAAAAATAAGGTAACCCACTTAAAGTGGCATGTGCCTAAGCAGACTCTTCTAGGTTCCAACCAAAATACCAGTATAGGCAGAAACAGATGGGACCACACAAAAAAGACAAGTCACAGCTAAGTTATCCCCCAATGCTGTGCGTCTTTTACGTTAGCTGCAGGACAAAGGAAATAACACGTAAAGAGGACTTGGAGAAAGACGTGACACAATAGTAACAAGGAAGATATTTTTTTTAGGAGGGATATTGCATTGAGTCATTAAATCATGTACAGTCTGGTTAATGTAAAAGAGACATAAAATAGCTTTATCCTTTGTAAGAAAAAATGTAGATGTGTGTGTGAAAATTTCAAGAGAAGGAAAGAAGAAAAGGGAGAGAAAGAAAAAAAAGCAAAAGAAGAAAAAAGAAAAAGAAAGAAGGGAATGAGGGAGGAAGGGAGAGAAGCCAAGTTCTGCCAGCTACTAATTATATGATTCTTTTTTAATGTTTATTTATTTTGGGGAGAGAGAGAGGGAGGGAGGGAGATGGAGATGGAGAGAATGCAGGGAGGAGCAGAGAGAGAGGGAGACACAAAATCTTAAGCAGGCTCCAGGCCCTGAGCTGTCAGTAGAAAGCCTGATGCGGGACTCGAACCCACAGAATGGTGAGATCATAACTGTAACCTAAGTCAGACACCCAACTGAGTGAGCAACGCAGGCGCCCAAATACTATTTTTGGTCAGATTTAGCTCCTAAACCAGCAGCAGGTGGGGAAAATGATGCGTGGGGTCCACTGGATATAAAGAAACTGCATCGATCCAAAAAAGAGTCCAAAAAGCATTAAACATCGTAACAAAAGAAAACACTGGTAGAGAGGAAGCATGAGATGCAATTCAGAAATGAGTACCAGTGTAGCCATAATCACAAGCAATATAAATGTACTAAAGTTCACACATTAAAAGGCAGAAACCAAAAGACCAGAATTTAAAAACCACCTCCAGGTTGGACAATGAAGATAGCGCGCAGATAGAGAGAATGCGGGTCCCTCAAACTAGCTTCCCCTTTGCATGGTGGGGGCTGTGCTGAGCAGGGAAAGCACCGGAAACCACATTTCCCAGCCTGCATTTCCCGGCTGCGGAGTCCAGGCCTCCACCCAAGGCCTGCAAGTGGAAGAGCACGTAAGTCCTGAGCTGTTGCTGTTATGAGTTAGGCTGCCAGGATTTCCTATCTCTTTCCATAAGACAAACGTAGATCATAATGACTTCCGTGGGGACCGCAGATAAAAGAGGCTGGGGTATTCATTCACGAAACAGACCACAGCCACCTGTCGATCAGGGACACCCACGTGGGTCTGTGTCACGTAGCAGAAACCACTGGGCCAAACTGCTCTGTGACACCTTGAAAGACCGATCGGGCACCTGCCGAGCCAGAGCGTCAGTGCGTGCCGTGCTCTGCGCTGCTCCTACCAAGACAGGACAAGGAAGACAAGTGCACGGGGAAGAAGACTCACTCAGCCGGCTGGCAGCAGTGAAGTCAGGCACATCAGAGAGTTGAAAGAAAAAAATAAATAAAACAAAAAACAATGGATTCTGGGGCCCAAATAGCATAAAATGAGCCTGAAAAAGTATTTGAGAGACAACAGCCATTATGACTTCTGAATTAATGCAAAAAAATTCAGCCCAGTAGGATATAAGGTTAATGAGACTGCATGTCCGCTGAAGCCTGTTACCTGGGACGGTTTCATGGTAGGTGCAATCGAGGAGAGAGAGAGAGAGAGGGAGAGGGAGGGAGGGAGGGAGTGTGTGTGTGTGTGTGAGTGAGTGAGTGAGGCTGGCCTGTGAGGCCTTATCGGACCGTTGAACGAGGCCAGCTTCAGGAAATGCGTCCAAACAGAAGCTGAGGGAAGGGGACCCACGCAGAGAGAGGCTGACCCCCGCTTGCGGAAGCAGAGAGGGAAACGGACGCGCTGTCCTCTCGGGGCCCAAAGCACGCCGGCTTGGGCATCGGCACACGGGGCCACGGTCACATCTGACCTGCTCTGCGGTCGCCTCTCTTGTAGCCAAATAGGACGCACTGAATCACACCGGGTAAGTCTGTTAGAGGGCCGCTAAGTTACAGACTGCGTGTGTTCACAGGTGCATCTCAGGCGGAGTTAAAGCGGGGAGGGGACGTGGGTGACACCACCTCATAAATGTCCACGAGAAGCCGCTCTGGCACGCGTGAGTGTTGGCAGCCCAGCCTCGGTGGGTGCTCTCCCTGCCTCGTCAATGTCTATAAACAGCATCTTCTTTTTTCCCTTTGGCTTGACGACACATGTGACCCACAGGCCGGGCCCGCGCTGTTGCAGTGTGATGGGCTGAGCCAGTTTTCCCTCCTTCAAGGGAGGCCCTCATACATTTGCTCCTTTTTCCCTAAGGAAAACACGGGCTTTAGGACATTGCACTCCTTTCTGGGATACTCAGTCTGCGAGGCAGCACCCAGAAGGACACGGGGGTCTTAGGATCAAGGGTCGTGCTTGCTGGTTAAGCCACATGTCAGCTGCCATCACATACCCACAGCCTTACGCCATCCTTCCCCGGTATAAATTGACAAAGTGAAATGCGCCAGACACTCACTGTGAGTTATGTAGGTTTGAGGACCTACTTTCTGGCAGATACCATGCAGGAAAGGGACAATTAGAGATTTTTGTCGCATTTTACCCTGCAGAGACCTAATTACCAGTATTTTATAAATAAAACAAAGGCTGAGAATGTATGAAAAATTTGATCTAAACTCATAGAATTAGTAGCTGGCAGGACTGGGATTTGAATGTTCCCTCCACCTTCATAAGTCAATTCTCCTTGCCAGGCAGTAACACTGCCTTGGTACTAGAATCTTCTTCCTGACCCTGAAATTACCCCTGAGCACAGGAGAGGCTGGTGCGGCCAGAGACTTCGCTCCCAAGAATGTGGCTCCTGAACCTGAAACCTTTTATACTTTTTTGTTTGACTTTGGCCATTAAACTTTTAACTTCATGATGGAAAAAAAAAAAAAAACCTCTAACTCCAATCTCTACCGTATCCCCATCCACCAGGCTCTGGATTAACCAAGTTTGATAACTAAGTCATGTGTAATTTGAATTGTTTCCATGTGTGTGGAAATAGATACTAATCAAACCACCTCCTTACTTCTGATTTAGTGGAACAGATTTTTCTTTCCAAAGGGACACAAGTTCTCTAGAACACGGGTCAGTAAACTTTTCCCTGAATGGGCCAGATAGGAAGTATTTCAGGTTTTGTGGACTCTATAAAGTACTCAACTTTTGTAGCATGACAGCAAAAGCTGCCAGGGTAATGTAAACAAATGGGCGTGGTCACATTCCAATAAAACTTTATTTACAAAAACAGGACTTGGGCTAGATTTCCTCCCAGCAGAGCATAGTTTGCTGATCTCTGTCTTAGAACAAGAGTCAGGAACACGGGGAATGCTTCCCGGGGTCTGAAGGTCTTATACTTAGTAGGATTTACAGATTCCAGTGAATGTAAGAGAAAAAGGAGAACAAGTGTGTGCTGTTTTATCACACAGGACATTTGATAAAGATACAGACAGCACACAGCATCGAGTCGCAGACTGTGTAGAATTAAGGACGTACAATGGACTTAGCAGCGAGCTTCTCTTAATGTTGCTCCTTGCAAAATGTGTCTACTATCCAATAAATTTCAGTGGCATAACACTTTCTAAGTATCAGCACTAAATGGTTCTCACAATTCCACACCTCTATTGAACCTAGAACCTTCCTGAAATACGTTTTGGCATCTCTAGAAGTTTATAAAAAACAGTCAAAAAGTTGAAATTGGGATTACTGGACATCTTCCAAGCATGCAAAGTCTTAACATTTGGGGTTGGAGGAACTGACATATTCCCCCTCACTGGGCTCAGAGGTATGTTCCCTGATCTGCTAAAAATTCTCTCCAGAATCCTAACTACAAGCATCACATGACAAGCCCCATCTTGGACAGTGGGTATGTGGGCATTGCATTTCGGTCCCATTCATACGCATTTATATTTCAGAAAAACAAAACAATGAAAGCAACAAAACAATGTTTTTCTTAATGAAAAGAAAGCTACACACCTTTTCCTTTAGGGGAAAGAAGACAGTTCCCAAGGGAGTCACAGGACCGAGGTAGGGAAGAACACTGGAGGGGGATGGACAGAAGCAGGTACCCACAGAAAAAACAATGAACACAGGAAATTGAGATTGCTCAAAAAGAGTTACTATGGAGGCCATTTCTCCCACGTCCTAAAATTCTTCTAAATCCAAGTGACATAGTAGATTAAAGGTGATCGACAGACTATAGCCATTCCAGAAAGTCATAAGAATTAAGGCCACATTAGCATTCAGGAGAATCCGTGCCGTCGGCGGCCAAGATGCTCCCTCCAGCAGGTTATCTGAGTCATTTGGCCACTGGAGAGGACTTAGGTCCCTCAGCTTTGCCAGAAGCCAGAACCAAGCCATGCTGAGCACCAGGTTCTTAAAATACTTCAAAATAAATACAAACTCCCCTACCTAACAGGAAAGGACAAGAAGGAAATGGTAGCATAATGTGCAGCTAGTTCATGGCACAGGGAGCCTCTGACTGACGCTCAGTTTCACGGACGGGGACAAACCACGCAATCACGTGGACAGTGACGGAGATGGGGACGGCCACACCAGCGACTCAGGGCCAGGTTCCCAGGCAGGCGCTTTGCATCCACACAGATTTCCTTCTTTATCCTCAGCACCTTTAGGAAGTACGTATTAGCATCGTGAGGCCACGAGAAAATGAAAATCAGGTACCTTGAAGTCATGAAATCAGAGGCAGGGAGGCTATGAAGCAGGTCTCACTGGTCCCAAATCATCTATCACCTCCTGACCCACGGAGCACACAGGCTATAATGATGGTCATGACCGTAAACTAGAGAGGAAAGGTTGATGGCTGCCAGAATCCTGGCAAAGGATGAAATTCTAGGTACCGAAGTAGAACGGGAAAAGGATAAGAACTCAGGTAAGTCCAGAAAGACCGCATGTGTATAAAAAAGGCACGGAAAAGACCCCGTTCCCCTCTCTCCCAAGATGCATAATCGTATGCCGCACTGCTCCCTGCAAGTGCAGACATACACAGGGCAGCACATTAATCCTTCAAACACTAACAGATGCTGGCAGGGATTTAGACTGGAATGTATTTACAAAGTGACAAATTATGTTCTGTATTATAGAGAGAGAGAAAGAGCACCCACAAACGGGCTGATAAATGTCAGTTGCACTCATGACAAACGGTTTATTTTTATTATACTGTAACCACAAATGTTTTTTTTTCCTTTTTTTTTTTTCAAGGAGTCCCAAAGATTTATTTGTTGCAGGGAAAAACAAGATTATATATGACACAAAGTAATAACTGTAAGATCACTGATTTTCCGGGCACTCTGCCCTCCTAGAAAGCTACATCCAAGGCGAACAGTGCTACTAAAAATGCAGCCTTCTCCGAAGCACAGTAAATGGTTAATAAATCAGAACCGATACAATGCCTTGTAATTAGATATTGCCTTAGTTCACAGACTAGCCAATTGATAGACAATATCCAATTCCCCCTTTACTGGCTATCAGGAGGGTAGAGTAACTATTAAAATAAATTTAATAGCTGTGACAGGTAAGAAAATATACCAGAAGCTAAAATGTAATCAGTATATCCAACCCCAAAATAAAATTATAGTCTTTGCTACAAACACGGTCCCTGGAAAGGAGGCTTATGGACACAGAGCGACATCCACAGGCCGATAAGGGCAAGGTCACTAACTTTAAAGGAATGTTCAACCTTGAGAACAAGATTGAGAGGGGGGGGATCTGGCCTGAGGCCAAGAGAAAATGTAAGCATTTATTATTAAGAGACCATTCTGAAGAATTCCTTTTAGCCACTTGGTCAGTCAGATATTGCCAGCAGTGACAGGCATTGTTGAGCAAGCAATGCAAGATGGTGGAAAGGTGGCCCGGAGTGCGCACCCTTGGCTTCCCAGTCAGGCTCTCTCCTGACTCCTCATGTGACCTCGGGCGAGTTCCTGCCCACGCCAGGGCCTACACTAACTCAAGAGTAAGGCAGAGGGTTTGCAGTCATGCTGTTGGCAGTATCTCTCCCAAAGCCCAGGTCTTTGCCTCTAACTGGTTGAGGGGTGGTGAAGACAGGGGGGCAATTAGAAGACAGGACTGGTGGTGGTCAAGGACATTCACGAGAAAGACGAACAGGATTTCTTAGGAAATCACTGCAAATTAAAACTCCCCACATTCGTATGCTCTAAAAGCGAGATTTGAAAAAAACATGACAGGAATATATAAATACATTTAAATCCACAGATTACACAGAAGGGTGAAAAATCACTCACACATACACACACACCAGGGATTACTGTACAGCAAGGTATTTTTTTCCCATGATGCAATAAATAAAAAGATTTTTGGGGTGGGGAGTGAATGGGGGTGACGCTGTCAACAGAAAACTGGCAGGAAATTTTCTCTCCTACCCTTATCCAGCTGCTAACCGAGTTTGTTTAAAAAAAAAAAATGCACAGAGATGATCCCTGGGGATGAGGGGCCTAAATACAATCCCAACCCCACTAATTCCTGTATGTGTTTTGACCTCTTGGAACCCAGGACCCTCCTCTTCCCATCTGTGAAGCCATAGTCTTTATGTCTACTCCACAGTAAGACCATGGGAGGAGGGTTAGCTATGATTCTGCTTACAGCCTATATGGCCCAGCACCTGCTTGGCACACAGGAAGTTCTTGATGAGCACTGCTCCCTGGAAACAGCCACCCCCCACCCCCCACCCCCGCTAAGTCCCTTCTAATGCTGAAAGAACTCAGTGCCTTTTTGCAGGGACCATGTCAAGGTATTCTTTCTTAATCCTGCTTCATATCCCCATCGCCACTTTCCTGTGTCATCTCTCGTTATTTCTAAAGGCGATAGGACAAGACACACATTCAGCACTAAGCATATTCCCAAGGCTCCCCTTCCATTCCCTAGGCCAGTGTACCTAGGCCAAATACCAGGCCTCCAACTGTTTTCACTAGCCCAGGGTGATATGAAGCTTGGAGGAATTTAGCGAGAAGGGAAGTCCACTCAATTAAATGGCAGTCCATCGTGGAAGCCGACCAAAAGACGCTCTTAATGTCTAAAGCAGGAACCATTTGAGCCACAAAATAAATAACGATAATACTGGATTATACATCATAGAATAAAATATAGACCCATGAGGCACCCTCCTACACTGTTGGTGGGAATGTAAACTGGTGCAGCCGCTCTGGAAAACAGTGCGGAGGTTCCTCAAAAAATCATCAACAGAACTCCCCTATGACCCATCAATAGCATTGCTAGGGATTTACCCAAGGGATACAGAAATGCTGATGCATAGGAGCACATGGACCCCAATGTTCATAGCGGCACTTTCTACAATAGCCACATCATGGAAAGAGCCTAAATGTCCATCACCTGATGACTGGATCAAAAAGATGTGGTATATATATACAATGGAGTATTACATGGCAATGAGGAAGAATGAAATCGGGCCGTTTGTAGGAAAGTGGATGGAACTCGAGGGTGTCATGCTAAGTGAAATAAGTCAGGTGGAGGACAGATACCATATTTTTGCACTCATAAGTGTAACAGGAGAAAATTAGCAGAGGACTACGGGGGACAGGGAGGGGGAAAATAGTTGGGGAGAGGGAAGAAGGTAAACCGTGAGAGACTCTTGAATACTGAGAAAAAAACTGAGGGCTGGTGAGGGAGGGGGGAAAGGGGGTGATGGACAGGGAGGAGGGCAGTTGTCGGGATGAGCACTGGGTATTACATGGAAACCAACTTGACAATAAACTATAAAAGAAAAAATATATATATAGAGAGAGAGAGACCGGTGAGTCTACGCTATTAGAGGTAAAGTAATTGACTTGATCAGTAAGTAGAGGAAAAGGGATAGCACTTACTTCAGAAAAATTCCAATTTAATAAGTGGAAAAAACATGACGGGAAATACAAAACCATCTTTAGGCAAACATCACAACTATTCACTGCTGCTGACGAGATCTACTCTTGAACATTCAAGGTCAGTGTGTCCACATTTAAGAAGAAAGAGGACATTTGCACAATCTCAAAGCATGTCTCCCCAAAGGTATGAATTAATGAAGAAAAAACTAGTAACATTGCACTAGTAGCATACACCACCTTAACTAAACGATTAAGCTTACTTCACTATGACGATCACTGGTGCTAAGACTGTATCAACCTCATGTACACCCTGATGTGACGTAGTAAGGATGCAACATTACCTCTCTGATACTCCTGCTGAAATATGCTTAAACCTAATCTAATGATGAGCAAAAATCAGACACACAAGATTCCGAAGGACATGGAAGGAATAAGAGGCTGTCAAAGACTGGAGGAGACCAAGGGCACACTGCAACGGCAGACCATGCAGGATCCTGGACCAGATCTGGAAATTTTTAAAAAGATAGAAGGGGAAACAGGTGGAATTTGAGTAAACTAGTGTAGCCGATAGCATGTACCAGGGTCGACTTCCTGGTTTGGACAGTTATGTTATGGTTACATAAGTTGTCAAAACCAGAGGAAGGAAGTGAACTCTCTATACTATTTTTAGAACTATTTATTTAGGTATAAATATTATTTGTAATTATTTATAATTTATTGATTTAGTTATAAATATTATGTATAATGCCTAAAATTAGTTCAAAATAAAAAAGTTCATTAAATGAAATATGCCTTTAGAGTAGGCATATGTCCACACAACATTTGGTGTTAAAATATCCTTTCTTTTATAAAGTAATGTTGATTGAGGCGCCTGGGTGGCTCAGTCGGTTAAGTATCTGATTTCAGCTGAGGTCATGATCTCACTCATGAGTTCGAGCCCTGTGTCAGGCTCTGTGCTGACAGCTCAGAGCCTGGATCCTGCCTTGGATTCTGTGTCTCCCTCTCTCTCTGCCCCTCCCCGACTTGCCCTCTCTTTTTGTCAAAAATAAATAAATATTTAAGAAAACAAAAACAAAATACGTGTGTGTATATGTGTGTGTGTGTGTGTATACATATATATATATATATGTATATATACACACAAAGTAATGTTAATTGTTGATAGAGGCATGTCATTACATTTTGCTGTTTATTTTTGTTGCTGCTGCTACTGTTTTTTCTCAGGAAAAAAATAATAACAACTATTTGGCAAGCCCAAGTTTGCATCCTCATGTTTATCTTCTTCTGAAAAAGTTTATCCTCCTGACAATGCATTCTGGGAATTCATTTAAAATTACTAATGACTGAATACTGAAGAAATGAAAGTTTACAAAATGAGCACTGTCACCCTCACAGCATACTATCAATACCCCAATGACAAAATTGAGTCCCTACATCAGGGGAGTGCCAAGCCAAAATCAAGTTCATGGTCACCTCTTCCAAGAAGTCTCCCCTGACTGCCATCTGGCATCACGCTAGAGTCTCCCATGGTTCCCTGCGGGAAGCAGAGAGAGAGAGAACCCAGCATCGAACTCGGCTTCCTCATGTGTTTCTCAGGCCAGGTGAGAAGCTTCTTAAAATGAGGGCCTCTCACGCACATTTCTATACCTACTGAGAGGCAGGGGTCCCACCATCACCACCACCGCAAGTGAAAACTCAAATTATTAACACATTTTCTTAGGGGCGCCTGGGTGGCTCGGTCAGTTAAGCGGCCAACTCTTGATTTCGGCTCAGGTCACAATCTCACGATTGTGAGCTCCAGCCCCTAACTGGGCTTTGCCCTCCAAGTGCAGAGCCTGCTTTAGAACCTCTGTCCCCTCTTCCTGCCCCTACCCTGTTCTCTCTCTCGCTCGCTCACTCTCTAACAAAAATAAATGTAAAAAAATTTTTAAACATTTTTATATGCATCTCTCTAGCTTTTGAGACTCTTAATGCATGCTAAATATATTTATTAAACCCTCCTTCAGTATAGAAGATATGAAATGCCGAGAAACTCACAATCTAAATCATTTCAAATCTTCCTATTTTTGGCTCCAAGGTGGATTTAAAACAAACAAGCAAAAAGTTGCTTCATTTATTTCCTAAGTACCAACTATCGATCTCTGAAGTTCACTAAGCACTCTCCGTATAGCAATTTTGGGGCCCTAATTATTGGTGCCTTAATAAGGATTAAGCACAGGACAAAAAACGTAATTTGCACACCCTAGGTTACAGATGACCCTGAGAGCTTTAAAGGATTTTATGTAAAACGTGAAAACTTTTCGATCGACTTTCTGTTCTTGGGCATTCACAAGGAGATCGGGACAAATGGAGAGGCGCACCAGGTGTCTCTCCCCATCGATGAAACTGGAGAGAAATGCTCGTTCGGCAAGTAACACGGATCATAAGATGAAAACCCCACGATGATGCTGAAGGTGTGAGGAAACAGGGCACAAATGGGAACAATCTTCCTGAAGAAGCATGATCAGTTTGCATTTAAAAGCCTCACGTAGCCCAGGGAAAGCAGCGACATGGTTCATGGCCGAAAACTTGAAAACCGCACCTGCACTCAGCAATCAGGGAATCACTGATGAAGTTGTGAAGGCCAGATGTGGACCCGCACTGCCGGAAGACAGTGCTCGATATGGAACGATGGCCCAAATAGGTTGGATTAAAAATAAGTAAGTAAATCAGACTGCAGTGTGAGTACCATTTCAAGGAAAACAGATAAACATACGTGAATGTTTAAAAGACAGAAAAGGTGAGACACAGTTAATGGTGACAGCTTCTGAGACTCAGGAGAACTTCCTCCACCTTATTTATGCACATGGAACTAACTGTAATTGTGAAATGTATAAAAATACGCTAGTTTTCAATCAGGAAACAATTTATTAGCGGAGTTCCAATTTGACGAAATAGATACATATTATATGTGAGTATATAATATACAGGAATCAATTGACTGCTGGTGTAGGCATTTTTTTTTCATCCTGGAAGGACAGTCAAGAAGTTATCTTTTAGAAAACTAATGTTTAATGGATATTGGGAAGAGACTGGCCATTTAGATTTTTCTGTACTATTGAAAATTCTATGCTGTGCGCATTTGTTTTTAAATAAAGAAGTCACTTCTAAGAGTACCCAGAACGAGAAGGGAGGGTATCTTGGGTGTGGCCCGCGCGCCTGTGTACTATATCCAGTGCGGATGCGTAACGCGGACCCGCCAATAAACAAATCCCCGGGCGTCTGAGGGACACAGAGGAATCAGTACCGACCGAACGATCAGCCGTGCCTCCGTCCTCAGGCGACAGCCAGTCCGGGCCGGGTCGAATCCGCGTTCTGCCCTCGGTTAGCTGTGCCAGGCCGGGGTGGTCCGCCCAGCCTCCCGCGCCCCAGCTGAGCGGGGCGGTTCTACCCCAGCACTGACTTCGGCCGTGAGCGCTCCGCATCCCGGCGCTGTGCTGAATGTGAGCGATGGCGCGCATGGGAAAGCCTCGCGTGGAGTACACAGCCCATGAATGCGTTCCGGGCCTCCTGTTTTGTCTTACTACGAGCAACCCGATCCCAGGGCAAGGTTAGGATCATGTCACAAAGGCGATGTTTCAGAGAGGCTGCGTGTCGGAGGCACCGAGGCATGTTCTGACAGCCGAACTTAGCCAGAACACAAGCACGGCCGGGAAGAAAGGTGGCCATCCAGGGGCGGGGCAAGACGGATCAGCCAGGCCTCTTGCAGTCATGGATGCGGGGTGTGTGCCTCTGTGTGTGTGTGTGTGTGTGTGTGTGTGTGTGTACCTGTGTCTGCATGTGTGTGCACATGTGTGTCTGTGCCTGTGCCTGTGTGTGCGGGCGCACGTGTGTGTGTACCTGTGTCGATGCATGTGTGTGTGTGCGTGTGTGCATGTGTGTGCACGCGTGTGTGCATGAGTGTGCGTGTGTGTCTGTACCTGTGCACATGTGTGTCTGTGTGTGCGTGTGTGCACAAATGTGTGTCTGTACCCGTGTGCGTGCTGTGCATGTGTGTGCCTGTGTGAGTCTGTACCTGTGTGTGTGCGCGCATGTGTGTGTCTATACCTATGTCTATGCATGTGTGTATCTGTGTGTGCGTGTGCGTGTCTATACCTGTGTGCCCGTGTGTCTGTAACTGTGTAAGTGTGCGTGTGCGCTCCTCTACCGGTGTGGGTGTGCACGCGCATGTGTGTCTATACCTGTGCGCGTGTGTCTATACCTATGTGCGTACACGTGTGCATGTGCGTGTGTGCATGTGCATGTCTAGACCTGTGTCCCTGTGTGTAACTGTGTAAGTGTGTGTGTGCAGTGTGCGCATGCGTTCCTCTACCTGTGTGGTGTGCATGCTGGGAAAGTGGGACAGCCGTGCCCTTCCCTAGATCGGGTCCCGGCAGAATCTAGAGCAGCACCCATGTGCTCATCACAGCACCATCCGCCATCCAGGGGACCCAACTGCCAACCCAAGTGGCCCCGTCGCAGGCAGGACTGTCAGACGCCAGGGACTGTGGCCGTGATACTGCCGACCCGGGGCCGTATCTGCATCGCAGGAGAGGAAGCTCTACGCCCAGTGCCCCTGACCGGTACCCCTCCCTTGGCCTTCAAACACCTGCTCTCCCATCTCCACAATCGGGTCTCAAAAAACGCAAATGGAATTGAGACAAAGATGGATGTCGCCACCAACGCGCGGGCTTCCTCTAGAAATCAGCCACGTGACCTCTGATTGGAGGAAGTGCCAACCCCGGCCACACGCCCGCAGGGCGACCTTTGTTTCCATGGGACAGTCTCTCAGAGAGCATCTCCCTGCCTCGTTGCTCTGGTCTGTGCGTGCTTCACGCGGCGCGCTGGAGATCAGGTTTAGGGTGACAAGACTTAGGAAGACCTTCCGGCCCTGAGGGGGACTGAGATTCCCCCACGAGCCCACAGATCCACAAGAAATACCAAGCTTTCCAGAAAGGAGCTTTAAATTTTCACTGCTTAGATGGGCTTTACTCTTACTTTAGCACAATTTTACTGAAACACATGAAACGTAAGGCGGCATGCACTAGGAAAAAACCTGTCCATCCACACGCACACAGACGTGCGCACACCCACGTGTAAATGTGCACACACACACTTGGGCACGCAAGCACACACAGACCCCGGAACGCTGGCTGAACAAGGAAAACCAGTTTCCTCGATGCTGAAGGAGGCTGATCGGCATACGGGGACGCATTATTATAATATCTCCCGTAATATCTTCACAAGTAAAGATATTTCAAATTTCCATAACCAAAAGTTGCTTTGTTTTTAAAGCCAAGCCATCTAGTAAAGCACAAAAATCATGAAAAATTAGAAACATAAACGAAATCGATCTAGAAGGGAACAGACCAATAATTACAGAAACATGTAACTAGCTTACATAATTTAGATAAGAATATTCTTACGCTGAGTCAAAAAATGAAATCCAAATATTTCTCGGTAAAGATATAACAATAAATAATTCAGAAAGATTAAGAATGAAGCGCAAGAAAAAGCCCAAACAGTGGCTTGCTGAGGATGTTTAAGCATATGAAAAATAATGGTCTCTTAAAAAAAAAAAAAAAAGAAACGTTTTGCAGTTGTAATTGCTGGTTTATGTGGTTTTTCAATACATCATCAAAATCGGCATCAAAATTAAACTACAATAATGAGCAGATTACCAAGCTTCAGAGCCATTAATGAAATAAAGTGCCTGATTCCCTCTCGAAAGCCATTTGGCATTATGTGCCAGGTCTGTGGGTTTCAGTTAAATAGTTGCATACCTATGCACCTAACTAAAAAAGAAAGAAAAAAAAAAAACCAGCTGACACTCTGTCTAATCCCTATGCCAAGCAAAAAGAGACGATACCCTTTATTTCGGTGGGGTGGGGGGGGGCACCAGCAAACGTTCGCAAACAGATGTTTACAAACAGAAGGTAACTGATAAAAAACCAACCACAATGCTGCATTGTCTTCCGTGATTCACAGATGAACCCATTGGAACCAGCGCAAAGAGCCTTCCTGGAAAACATCCAGAAATTAAAAGGTGCAAACAAGCTGCCTAATCCCCTTGCGTAGACTGAATTCTTATGAAGAAAATAAAGTTTATTGTCTGGAAAGAGAGAAAGCATGAGGAAAGCACTAAAGCAATGGCGGTGAACAATTAGACAGATGTTCACTTGAGGAAATAAAGAGAACAGAAGAAGCCATCACCGAGGAACGTTACGAGGACCCTGACAGGTCGGCCCGCATCAAGGGCACGGGTAAAGTGAAAGCCGTCGGAGCCCGGGCGCTGCAACTTCACGCGAACTGCTGACCTTGCAGAACCAGCCTGCAGGTAAGGTGGCTCCGAGCAAAGGCGAATGGTGCTGCTCCTCTTCCTACGTCTCTAAGTTCTTCTCAAACATGAGCTGCAGCCTGTAGTTCATGAAGGCACAGAGCTGTGCTTCTTATTCTTAATAATATCCCCCCACCCAAATAAAAGCAAAAAAAAAAAAAATATATATATATATATATATATATATATGCGCCCATGTCTCTGCACATCGGTAAATGCCTCCCTCCCCCCTTTTTTATTTTTTAGATCTGTAAGGAATAAAGAACAGACTCTTTCAGAAGGCACTGGACTGCTGCCCGGGTCCCGACCAGCTCCAGGAGGAGGAGGGACAGAAAGGTGACCACTGACTGAACATCTCCCAGTGTTAGGCCCGCTGGGCGATTCATCCTCCCTGATGGATTCAGTGCAGTGTCTCCGTCCTCCCTTGGACCCCAAGAGGCTCTCCGGGAACTCTCCCGCCCACCCCTGAGACCTACTCACAAATGGCCAAATATCTTAGGCCAAGATAGATGAATGGTGCTTTACCCCTTGATTTACCTCGTTTTCTGGGTTCTTTTTTTCCCTTCTGATTTTATGCACGGATCGTGCATCAGCAATCTCAAATCCTCTTTGCAAAGAGACAGAGAAGTTTGCCCACGCTGGCATGACGGAAGTGTGGGAAGAGGATCGGGCAGGTCACGGGCTGGGCGGCTGGATAGACTGACCACAGGTATAAAGAAGGGAGAACAGGCCTTGTTTTATTTAACCCTCCCACAGAAAACTCAGTGTTACCAGTTTACAAAGAAAGAAACAGAAAAAAATAACCCATTCCATGTAATACCTAAGACAGTTTTTTAGTTTAGTGATGGAAATTAAAAAAAAAATCATTTTAAACTTTAAAGGCTAAAACTAAAAGCTACTGTTATAAATCATCTCTTTTGTCCACTCCTGTCCAATTCCTTTATGGGGAGGACACTCAACCATCAACCAATCCCCAAAAATCTATTCTGCCAGGCACTAGGAGAGTACCGAAAAAATTCAGGACCCAGGCATTCTTGAAGGGGCACATACATCATGGGGACTGTGGTGGGCAGGATAAGCCCCCCACCCAAAGCTGTCTGGGTCTGAATCCCTGGAACCCATGAATGTTTTAGGTTACACAGCAAAGTAATGAGGCTCCAGGTGAAACTAAAGTCGCTAATTAGCCAACTTTATCATAGGGAGATTACAAATCAGGCCCAAAGTAATCACAGGAGTCCTCAAAAATAAGAAGCAGAAGAGAAATAGGGAGAAAGCAGTTGAGAAGGACTTGACCAGTCACTGATGACTTTGAAGACACAGGAAGGGTCCATGAACCGAGGAGTGGGGGCAGCCGGAAAAGGCAAAAACATGGATTCCCCCCGTGAGCCTCCAGAAAGGAACGCAGACCCACTGACAAGCTGATTTTCACTCACTGAGATGCACTCTGACTTCTGAGCTCCAGATGTGTAAGATGATAACTTTGTGTTGATTTAAGTCACTGACTCTGTGAGAATTTGGTATAGCAGAAATAAGAAAAAAATAGTTATACATTTAAATAAAAATTTAATGTTTACTTTATGTTTGAAAGAGAGAGAGACAGAGAGCGCATAAGCAGGGGAGGGGCAATGATAGGGAGACACAGAATCTGAAGAGGCTTCAGGCTCTGAGCTGTCAGCACAGAGCCAGACACGGGGCTCGAACCCACAGACCATGAGATCATGACCTGAGCTGAAGTCAGACGCTTAACTGACTGAGCCACCCCAGTGCCCCCAGCTAAACATTTTTAATGGGAGATTTCACACTGCCAATCTAAATACCTGGCTTTTCTTGAAAAGTGAAATAAGAGAGGGCCGCCTGGGTGGCTCAGCCAGTTGACCGTCCAACTTCAGCTCAGGTCATAATCACATGGTACGTGGGTTCAAGCCTCACATCGGGTTCTGTACTGACAGGTCAGAGCCTGGAGCCTGCTTCAGATTCTGTGTGTGTCTCTCTCTCTCTCTGTCCCGCCCCAGTACACACTCTGCCCCTGTCTCTCAAAAATAAACATTAGAACAAAAATTTTTAAAGAAAAATGAAGAGAGAAATGTCTGTGAAATATTTTTGAGTAGAAGCAGAAGCAGGATGCTTCTCGAAACATTCCCGCTTCTTCAAACACTCTTGAGTCAGACACGCCTCTCCACCGCACCTAACAGCTCACACGATACCCCCCGTGAGCCAGGCACACTTTCATGGCCGTGGTTCTGGCTATACCGACGCAGCGGGCATCCTGCAGCTGCCTACACGTCCTCAACAGCTAGACAACATGCCCTTCTTTTCCCAGAATTACTCTCACTCTTCCAGAACTCTGGTGGCACAAAAATGCAAGAGGGGTTTCAAGAAAAGGTGTCTGGGTTCTGTAATGTAGCCCCTCCGAGTTGGGGATGTGGATCACCCCTCCTCACCCCTTCCCTTGCCGCAGGGACCCCCTCCATGGCAACCCTGGGGTGACGGGAGCACGTCTCTGACACCCACATGGTGCCTACACGGCCCTGAACGCCCACTTCACACCGTTTGAGAACATGAACGCTTGCAAGTGGCGACCACCTGCTCCAGGACCACCTCAGCCTCTGGGGGTTTGTGAGGAAAATGTCTTCCTTTCCCCACATGGAACTGAGTACGTTCGACAGGAGTCGCTCCGAAGGCCCTGAACAGTCTTCAGAACTGCAAAGAAGAAGAAGAAAAAATCTTGGGGACTCAGCGGCCTCTGTCCACACTCCAGTCTATAAAACAAAACGGGGCCGAGCTCATAACTTGGAATGGAGACGCAAGGCAGTGAGAATGACGGAAGCAGGACCAGAAGGCGGGGTCAGAAGCGATCTCTAATGTCACCAAGTTCTCACTCCCTTGTGTTGGTCACCAAGTATGCGGCGTCTTCTTAAACTACAGAACACGAAAGCATCATTACGCCACATCCTCCAACCCAGAGATTTTGTTTCTTTTCTTTTTTTTGTGGGTGGGGGGAGACAGCGAGAGAGCATGAGTGGGGTAGAGGGACAGAGGGAGAGCGAGAGAATGTTAAGCAGACTCCACACTGCGTGGAGCCTAACACAGGCTCAATCTCACAACACTGGATCATGATCTGAGCTGAAATCAAGACGTGGGCACTCACCTAACTGAGCCACCCAGGTGTCCCATCTCAGTAATCTCTTTTGTGTGTGTGTGTGTGTGTGTGTGTGTTTATTTTATTTTTTGAGAGAGAGACAGAGTGCAAGCAGGGGAGGGACTGAAAGAGAGAGAGACATAGATCTCGAAGCAGGCTCTGAGCTGTCAGCACAGAGCCCAACGCGGGGCTCGAGCCCATGAACTGCAGGATCGTGACCTGAGCCGCTTAACCTACTGAGTTAAGGTTAAGTCAGATGCTTAACCTACTGAGCCACCCAGGTTCCCCAGCCAATTTCTAATCCACACACCACTGATCACTCTCCAGGAAAGGTTAGCAGGTGCCTTCCCGCCAATTTTGGAAAAAGGAAAAAAAAAGGTGCCCTAAAAAATTGCAAATAACATACCCTCTTTAGAGAGGTGAGTGTGTATTGTTGCAAATCAGTTTCTAAGAAGTCATACAGTAAAGCAATGGCTTTAAGTCTAGTCTATGTAGTTTTGCCCAAACTCATTCAATTTCAGAACTTGTTTTTCAAGCATCATTCTGTAAAATGCAATGCCCTCCACTTTAAAAAAAATTTACGTTTTATTTATTTTTGAGAGTAAGAGAAACAAAGTACAAGCGGAGGAGGGGCAGAGAGAGAGAGAAGGAGACACAGAATCTGAAACAGGCTCCAGGCTCTGAGCTGTCAGCAAAGAGCCTGTTGCAGGGCTCAAACTCACAAACTGCGAGATCATGAGCAGAGCTGAGGTTGGATGCTCAGCACATTGAGGCTCCCAGGCACCCCCACTTCCTGTGTTGGAAGTTTAAATGGCCATTTGTGTTGATGTGAACCCTCCACCCTATGACTTCATGGGTTTCCCTCTTGAATATCCTCACCATTTTCCCTGAAGCAGCAATATCTATATTAATAATGATAAATTTTCTAGTAGTAGTAGTAGTAGTAATAAAAAGTGTTACTATACCATGACCATACAAAACTAGAATTAGTGACTTTATCACCATTTCATAGATGAGAGAACTCAGACACAGGAACGTGAGAGGAAGAGGACCGTGCAAGTAAATGGCTGAGGGGGGACTGGATCTGAGGCGGTGCCTCTACCCACAACCAGCCTCTAGCCACCATGCAATGCTGTCTATGAGAGGGTGCCAGGCCAGGCACGTTGCCGAAGTTCCTGAACTATGTTCCCCAACAAAACTATGCGTCACAACAGATTTCTGGACTCCAATCATAAAGGTTTTAATTCAGAAACTAAGGGGTGATGAGAACCCTCAAAATCTTCTTTTACAGAATTCTGCAGGTAATCGTTTTGAAGTGGGAGGGTCTCTGGAAGCTCCTGGCATTTACCTAAAAGGGCACATTGTACTGCACAGGGATGATGCGGGCATTTGATAGGGCTGACCTCATAACTACTTCAAAAAAATTTTCTTAACATTTATTTATTATTGAGAGATAGAGAGAGACAGAGCATGAGCTGGAGAGGGGTAGAGAGAGAAGGAGACAGAATCCGAAGCAGGCTCCCGGCCCTGAGCTGTCAGCACAGAGCACTATGTGGTGTTCGAACTCACAAACTGTGAGATCATGACCTGAGCCGAAGTGGGACACTTAACCGACTGAGCCACCCAGGCACCCTCAAAAAAAATTTTTATTAATCATTCATCCAAAAAAACACATGAAAAGGTACTACATGTGACTGGCCATGAGTGAAATCCAATCCAAAACCACCACGATAAGCCAAAAAAACACATGAAAAGGTACTACATGTGACTGGCCATGAGTGAAATCCAATCCAAAACCACCACGATAAGCCCCTTCACACCCAATACAATGACCACAGTCAAAAAGATAGACACGAACAAGTGTCGGCGAGGAGGTAGAGACACTGGAATGCTCGTGCACGGCTGCTGGGAATGAAAAGTGGCGCAGCTACTGTGGAAAACAGTCAGGCACTTTGTCAGATGACCGAATGCAGAGTTACGTGTGACCCGGCAACAGCACTCCTAGGTTTATACCCAAAAGAAAAAGGAGCACACGTTCACAGAAAAATACAACTGGTCGTAACAGCATTTACACTGGCCAACATTTACAACAGCATTTGAACTGGCCAAATAGTGAAAATATGCTAAAAGGCGCATGAGCTGAATGAACAAATGCAATGTGCTATGTCCATCCAATGGAATCGCATTTGACAACAACAATAAAAATCTAAAACATGGATGAATCTTGAAAACACTAAGCTACATGAAAGAAGCCAGACACAAAAGGCCATATACTGCGTGACTCCATTTATATGAGAAGCCCTGAATGAGCAAACCTACAGAGAGCGTTGCCCAGGGCTGAGGCGAGGGAACAGAGGGAGGGAGCCAGGGAGAGGTCCCCATTGAGGGGTATAGGATGATTTGGGGAGATGATGAAAATGTTCTAAAATTGATCATAAGTATAGTTGCACAACTCTGAATATACTAAAAGCCACTGAATAGCATACTTTAAATGGGTGATATATATGGTATGTACATTACATCTCAATAAACAGTTTTAAAAAATAATTCACAAATGTCTGCGCTTCAAGAATCCTCAGTAACACATTATTTGAGACAAACTTCACAACTGGTGGAAACACATCAGGTGATTTCTAGGACTCTGATGAGTTTGTAGAGTGGGAAAATTACGGTATACGCATATGAAAGAATATTGCCTAGCCACTAAAGAGTGTGCTAATAAAGAAGATTTACTGATATGGAAAAACATTTGCAACTCATCACTAAATTCAATAAAAAGCAGGCTATAAAAATACACTGTACAATCTTGTTTCGCCTAAAAGTATGCAAAAGCAGACATATATACTATGTGGGTATTCATGTAATATAGAGAAGAGTAAAACCCCACTTCTGACCAACAGACCAAAATGATCACAGGCGTTATTTTCTCGTCATGAGACTGAGCCCGGTAAAGAAAAAAAATCAATATGGTTCAAACTCAGGATTCGTTGTTTTCCAATCACTGGACTTACTAGAATTATTTCTATGCCATATTTGTTACCCTAAGGCATTACTATTTCATCCATGACACCTGCACACCAAGCATATTTTCAGTCACTAGAAACAACTGCAAATTTGGGTTGGCTGACAGAAAATCTGTGACGGGTGGGGAAATGTCAGAAGTGCATGCCAACGGGGCTCATGCCACTCCACGACTAAGCGGGGGGCAAGATCCAGCAAGATTCTGAAGGCAGCCCCGAGATCCCCGAGGGCTATGTCATGACAATTAAAGCAGTGAGATCAGCTGATCAGCTGACCATGACCTGTCAGGGTGGGGAATGAGTGAGACAGGAACACAGATACGTCCTGAAAACTATCATAAACCCATGGAGATGTTAGGCGATCATATCTGTTACAAAGCCTCATCCCGGGCTGTTACAGTCTCAGTTGTGTCCCCCAAATTTCATATGATGAAGTCCTAACCCTGAGGCCTGGAAAGAGGTGGCTAAAGGGTGGTCGCTCATCCAAACTGACTGTTGTCCTTCTACGAAGAGGAAGGTTGGACGCGACACCAGGGATGTGCGCACAGAGAAAGACCACGTGGGGACTCGGCAGGCAGGTGGCTCTCTGCAAGGCAAGCAGAGAGGCCTCAGAAGAAACCAAACCTGCTGACACCTTGATCTTGGACTTCTAGCTACCAGAGCTGTGAGACAATAAATCTCTGGGGCTTAAAGCACCCACCCTGCCGTACTCTGTATGGCGGCCCGAGAAAGGCAATACGCCAACCTTAACCCACACCATGGCCCAGCCTTCTCTTTCCTCTTCTGCTGGGATATTAACTTCTCATGGTTTTTCTGATTTTTCTACTAGTTCCTGAACTAGCCCCGTGAACCCGTTACCCATCCTCCCCAAAACACACACACACACACACACACACACACACACACGCACGCGCACACGCACGCACACGCGCGCACACACACGCACGCACACGCGCACGCACGCACACACGCGCACACACACGCACGCACATGCGCACACACACACGCACACACACCGGCTACAAACCTTTTTTGGCTATTACATTTGGGTCATAGACACCTGATCCTCTTTCCTGATTCTCCAATCTAGACATCAACATACCTCTGGGTTAATTTACCTCCATGACCCTTCTCATGTTCCTCTCCTCCTGCCAATACCCTGTTCTCCAACCCCACCACCTGCACCTTCTGTTAGGATGGCTCTTTGCCACCGTCCTTTTTGGGATGGAACTGATATGACAGGGGCTTCTCCAGTAGCAGGTGACCTTTTAGAGTTGAGCTTCTCTACTTAGTGCCCTCTGCGGCATGGGCATAGTACATGAGGTCGCCTGGGCTGGTGCCTCGCTAAGATGAAACGCGGCTACAGCACAGAAGCAAAGACATTTTCAAGCTGTCTCCAGACCTTAGGGGTTTTGGCTTTGTTCCCACTGCAGAGCCATAATAAAAGAACAATTTTCAAGTCTGAGTGAAACTAGACTTGAGCTTCGTGGGTTAGCGGATGAAAGAAGAAAGGTGTATTTTTTAAATAGAAAGTTTTATATTCCTTTGAAACTTGGACATGATTTTAAGAGAGTCTTATTCTTGCCCTTTCGGGTAAGCTTTCTTACTGCTCAATGGAACAAGACCATAATCCATATTGTTTTATGGGGAATTCGCTTTTAAGATATGTACAACATTTAAGGAGCATTAAGGAAAGGTGGAAACTGAATTCCTTCCAGAAAAGCTTTAACTGGAGATAAGAAAAAAGGCCATGGGTTAGAGATATTTCCAAAAGTATAATCACAAATTGCCAGGGCAACTGTTTAGTAGCCTCATGAATTGCAGCATGGAATTATTTTTATAGACCTTTAACGAGAGAGTCATGCAATTAATTTCCAAGGAAGATAAAAGCGAAGGACATTCTTGGCGATCTGGAGAATACAAGTTCACTTATTCATTAGATGAGCATTTACCCAGTCTCTGCTAGACTTGGTGCTGGGAAAGGGACAAAGGTACGCAACCCCAGGCGGCTTGTGAATGTGAGTGGGGGGGGGGGGGGGGGGGGGGGGG
>PJEM01005517.1:19717-88109 GCA_004023845.1 Helogale parvula | reverse complement strand
GGAAAACAGAAAGGGTCAAAAGCAGGACTGTGGAGGGGCCCCCACAAAAAAATAAAAACGAAAAAGATATAGCCAACAAGCATATTTTTGGTGTTCAACATCGTTAGTCATCATTAGTGGTTTATTAAATAAAATAAAACCACAATTTACCACTGCACACTCAAATAGAAAACTAGAAGACGGACACTGTCAAGCATTACTGAGAGTGCAGAGGAAATGGAATGTGCCAAGAACATGAAACGGCCCAACGCACCAGGGAGAGGCTTGCCAGCCTCAGAAACGTTAAACACAGTCCTACTGTTGACTGGCGTGTTCTATTCCAGTAAATGATCCCAAAAGAACTGAAGATGTATGTCTGCACAAAAGTGTGTGTGTGTGTGTGTGCGCGCACGCGCGCGTGCGTGTAAGTGTATGTGAATATTCACAGCGTCTTTACTCAAATTAATACCCCATTCACCATAGCTAAAATATCTATCAAATGTCTATCACCAGGTAATCCGATAAACAAAATGTGAGGCATTCAAACAACAGGATACTCCTCAGCACTGAAAAAAATGAGCTACCGATAAGCACAACAGCATGGGTGAATCACAAACTCGTAATGTTGAGTCAAAGAAGCCACTTGCAACATACATCTGCATGATTTCATTTATATAAAATTCTGTGAAACGCAAACTCATCAATAGGACAGAAAAGAGAGAATTTCCTGGAGCCAGCACTATCCGGACTGCATAGCAGCAAGCAAGGGTGACAGGCTGAGCACAAGAAATCTCTGTGGGATGACGATGGTGCTCTGTCCCTTGACTGTAACGGTAGTTTCATGGGGATGTGATCTGTCAAAACTCATTAAGTTGTATGTTTCAATGGATGCAGTTTATTATACATAAATTACACCTCCACAAAGTTGATAAAACCAAAGCACGCAAGCTAGCAAAAGACACGTGACAAATGCCTCAACCCCTTCTTTTAAAAATTATCAAAGTGAGGGGCGCCTGAGTGGCTCAGTCGGTTAAGCATCCGACTTCGGCTCAGGTCATGATTTCTTAGTTTGTGGGTTCAAGCCCCACATCGGGCTCTGTGCTGACCGCCCAGAGTCTGGGGCCTGCTTCGAATTCTGTGTCTCCCTCTCTCTCTCTGCGCTTCCCCAGCTTGCTTGCTCGCTCGCTCGCTCGCTCGCTCACTCGCTCTCTCTCTCTCTCAGAAATAAACATTTAAAAAGATTTTTTATTATCAAAGTGACATCCAAATGGCCCATCCTGCTTTCAGAATTAATGAAAACAGTATTAATGGCCACCTTTACTGAGTGTCCACCTGCATCACAAGCTAACTAAGGCACATCCACAAACTATCTCCCTTAATTCTAGCAATCCCAAAAGATAAAAATCTCCCAACTACAGTGGAGGAATCTAAGGCTTCCAAGGAAGTCTGTGGCTCTGAAGTCAACACTCCGTATGCCCCAACTCACTGTTGTTCAACCAGTTGACTGATATGATACCAATATAAGTAGCAACAGTGACAGTAAACTTTTTTGGGGTTACCTACATGCCAGACAATCTACTAAGCACTCCAGGTGCCTGACACCATGTACTTTCCACAACCACCTTATGAGGTGCAACTATTATTAATCCCCTTTTCCACCTGGGAAAACAGGAGCTCAAAGAAGATAAGTGACTTTCCAGGGATCCCATACATAGAAAGTAACAAGGGCAAGACCAGAACACGGGCAGTCTGACCCCAGAGCCTGTGTTCATCAAATCAACCTCACGGAGGTCTTAAGAAGTTTTCTTTTGGGGCCTGACATTAGTTAGAATGTGATGTGCTTTTATCCATTATAAATAAGAAAGAAATAAGAGAAAGTAAAGGTTGAGCAGATCCAAACTTCTTGTGGGTTGGGAAGCTGGGATGGGAATCCTTTTCACTCAATTACTGCTTTTCTTTTCTTATTTTTATATGTTTATTTTTGAGAGACAGAGAGCACGAGTAGGGGAGGTGCAGATAGGAGAGATGGACAGAGCATCTGAAGCAGGCTCTGCTTTGAGAAAGGAGAGCCCTGTGCGGGGCTCGAACTCATGAACTCTGAGATCATGACCTGGGCTGAAGTTGGCCACCAAACCAAATGAGCCACCCAGGGGCCCCAACTGCTTTACAAATGAGCACAAAGAGCAGATAGGTGCTCAGAATACAGGTACTCATTAAAAAGTGGGGTCCCGTCTCCTTGCAGCCTAAATCTGTGGAAATGGGGGGGGGGGAGGTAGCTCATTCACTGCAGATTCTCAGGACAGAGTCACAGATTCCTAATAATAGTAAAGCCAACAGGGGGTTCAGGTGAGTGGCATTTTCTGGGTTCATCTGAACAGAGCCCATGAAACATTCAGTCACCTGTGGAGAAACATTGCCAAACAGATTCATTTTGATAATCCAATCATTCTCCTTGGAGGAAATTACTTGAAAATGGACATTAAGAGCTAGGTTTTTATTGCATATTTCTTTTTTTTTAATTTTTTATGTTTTTTATTTATTTTTGAGAGACATACAGAGACAGCATGAGCAGTCGAGGGCCAGAGAGAGAGGGAGACACAAAATCCAAAGACAGGCTCCAGGCTCTGAGCTAGCTGTCAGCACAAAGCCCAACACGGGGCTCAAACCCACGAACCGTGAAATCATGACCTGCGCCAAAGTCAGATGCTCAACCGACGGAGTCACCCAGGCGCCCCTTACTGCGTATTTCTTTAAGAAGTACCTTACAATAAAAAAATTAATAAATGCAGATTTTAGAGACATGAAGCAGGGAGTCCTATCACTTACCAGACCACAAAGAAACGCTCATCACCAGAAGTCCTCTGAGCCTAGCATGTTTATTCATCATCCTGTCAAAATACTGCCATTCATTCATAAATACGAGCCGGTCTCGCCTGCACCTGGCCGAGGATTCTGTGCAATCTGGGGAAACACACTAATTGCACACCTTCTCCCTATGCCCTTTGGACGATACACTTGACAGTGGCGAGGAAGAGTAATGATGGAGGTCCAGAAAATTTCTTGACAGTGGAGCAAACATGACAAGGTGGGGTCACATGGGAGGAAGAGGCAGGCATGAGGGGGGAGGAAAAGGGTACGTGAAGAAGGCACAAAGAGGGAGAAAACAATGAGGAACTGGGTGAAGACTTCTCTGCTCAAACCCTCGTGGTCACTGTCAATGTGGTCATCATCGTTCTTAGCAAAAGGGAAACTTTCCAAAGTCAAAATTGGGGTCATACCAATATTAAAGCAGCTCAAGGGCAGACAGTTTACAAGTCTCTCCTTTCTCCACAAGGATGCTCACCAAAGAGACACAGCTCTTGGTCTTAAACCTTAGGAGCCCAAGGTTGTATCCTGACGAAATGGTCATTAAGTAGGCCCTTAGGTGGGTGCACAGCGATACACAGATATACTGCGACGCGGCCCCCAAACTCATGCGTCCATGTCCCACCCCTTTAAAGATCTGCTTCCCTTCTGTGCCTGTATGGGTCTGCCATTACAGAAGCTCAAAGGGGCTGCACCCAAAAGCATTAGGACCCCGCTCAGGGCACTACTTCCCACGATGAGATGCAGGGAATCTGAAAACAAGGAATATACATCATCAGGTCCCACCAAAAGTGGAGCCTGCTGACAGCTGGCGGTCAGTGATTGATTGAGAATTAATATGGAAATGGAAGGCTGAGAAAAATGAGGATGTGTGCGCCGACCATTTAATGTGCCTAGAAGCAAGTATCCAAGGGAAGTGGCGGGGGATTATGAATGAGTTTACTCAATCAGCATAGCATCATGGGTGACAGGCAACTTGATGAAAGCTAAGGACGGATGGACACATACACGCACACATAAGCGCACAGAAGATCCTCCTCACTGAGCGTGCTCTGAGGGCACACGGAGGACACGCAGACAGCACACGGAGCCACAGTGCCGTCCTATGACCATGACATCCCTCTGCTGTCACAGAAGGCTCAAGGTGAAACGGAAATGGCAAAAACAAGACAAGAGGACAGCGAGAGCATTGCTAGGCCTACCGGATGGCTATAATGTATGTCAAAGGAACCTGAATGCATGGGGCATTCTGACCAGTTTCCCATATGTGCCAAAGCACCTGCCTTGCTATGTGCAAGCCCCTGCTCCAAGATGAAGCTATGGCTCCAAGAAGATGCTTCAGTTTCATGAAGTGAACGGAGATCCCGGAGGACAAAGGGGCTGGCTTGGACCAACACTAGAAGGAGTAGGGGTCCCACTGCCGCTCTGACAGTACCATGTTGATGGAAGAATGGTAGCCATCGGGGGCAACCTGGTGACTCCTTTTTAGATATCAGTTCAAATCCCCAAGAACAGGAAGCGATGGTGCTAGCCCCTGAGTGCATATGCATTCAATTAAGATAGTAAAAACAAAAACCCAAACCCTGGATGCTTACAAAGCAGGTGGACAACTAGCAAGGGATTTAACAGACAGGAAAGCTGAGCCTTAAGCTGCAGGGACAGCCAAGAAGTAACGCAATTCACAGCCCAGCACTACCAAAGGCTCCGAAGCTGGTGGAGGCTGGTACAAGTTTATTCCCTGAAGAGAATACACACTGTTGAGAACAGTGGTGTGACACTGAAAACAGAGATTAAGTAAATGCGGATGTGCTGAAAGTGGAGGCTCACCCTCTTCCCTCACTAGGCGCCGAGAAACCCTGGCAGCCAAAATGACAGCCTCGCCAAACAAGGTACTGAGGACTCTTCTCTGCACCATTTGGTCAGCCAACAGGAAGAATCTAAAGATTCAAACACAGTGATTTCCCCAACAGAGAATCTAGCCAGAACACCTGTCAGCAGAGTCCATAGCTAATTAGCTCTTCCCAAATTGGCAACAACTTTCTGGGTCCCTACTCTTGAGGACAAATAGATACCCACAGACATATCACCAAGGGAAAGACTTTATCATCCAAGACAGTGACCAAAACAAACAATTAAAAGTGACTTTTAAGAGACAGAAGCTATACAGGGAGAAGAAAACCTAAAACAATTACTGTTAATATCAGATGTAACAGAGTACAAAACAAGAATAGAATGCTATTAAACAAGAGGGAATTTGGGGAATCCCAACCAAACACACACCCACAAAAAAAAAGTTTAGAAATTTAAAATACGGCAGCAGAAAGGAAAAACTCATGGGAAAGCTAGAAGCCTCTTGAAAAGTACCGCCAAGGCAAAGATGAAATATAGCAGAGAAAAATAAATATGAAACAGTCTAGGAGGTCAAAGTCCTGAATCACAAAAGTTCTTTAAAGATGAAAAAAGAAGAGGTAAGGTGTGAAGAAGAAAATCATCAATGAAATATTTAAAGAACAGTCCAGTTTTTAAAGAAAAACTAAAGGACATGTGTTTTGAGACAAAGGGTCCCATTGAGTGCCCAGCACAAGAAACAAAAACAGACTCTTATCACAACATGTTATGTAAAATTTAAAAACAGTGAGGGCAAGGACACCTGGGTGGCTCGGTCAGTTGGGTGTCCAACTTCAGCTCAGGTCATGATCTCATGGTTTGTGGGTTCGAACCCCATGTCAGGCTCTGTGCTGACAACTCGAGAGGCCTGGAACCAGCTTCAGATTCTATGTCTCGTTCTTTCTCTGCCGTCCCTTGCCCAGCTCTGTCTCTCTCGATCTCAAAAACAAACAAACATTAAAACAACACAACAACAACAGTGAGGTCAATGTGAGCGTCCTTTTCAGGGCTTTCATTTCCTACTGGAGAACAGCAAAGTGTAGAAGATATGCCTCCCTTATTATTTTCAAAAGAGAAATAGAGAGAAATAAAAAAAGACTGAAGATCAAATGGCTTTGTGTTTCCCAAGAGCAAAACTGAAAGCTCCAAACCCATTAATATCTTAAAGCCCCTAAGAAAATTGGATTCCAAATCTGTGATTTGATACCTAGCTAAACAATCCATTATATGAGAGTGGCAATAAGAACACTGTGAAACACAAAAGGTTCCAAAGAGATCCGTGCATCTATGTTCCTTTTCCAGAAAGCTACCGGAGGATGTGCTCCTGCAAAGCAATACGCAAACCGAAGCAGGAAAAGACATGAAACAGGACCTCAACTCAGGACAAAGGTGAATAGACACTGCAGATTATATAATATCAAGGTAGCTTTAGGTCGAAGCTCAGTAGCACATTCTTGTGCAGCCGGTATAGAGGACCACCGCCCCCAACTGTTGGCGGGAAGACTCAAGATTTTCTTCAAGGTGGAAATCATGGAATACTTGCTATGTTCTGACTCTTTAAAAAACATATGTATATAATCAGATGAGAATCTGAGGTAGAATTACTGACAAATTAAAAAAAAAAAAACTAAGCAAACGAGAATAGAAGACATGTATTAATGCCAGGAAAGCGGCAATATTGTGCAGGAGAGAAAAAGCAGTCTTGGCATGCTATGTGGCTTATCTGTGAGCATACCTGCATGTTCACAACAAAAATACTAAATTGCTTAAAAGTAGCAGGACAGAACGCCAGGGAAAGGCTGGAGAAGACGACAGAAAGATGCTCAGAAAGGCAGAGATGTAAGGATGAAGGAAGGAAGGAAAGCTATATTTTCTGTATTGTTCTTGGAGAGCCCGCAGACAGCATCTAAAACTAGAAAATCAAGAAGTAGCCATTTGAGTTTAGCTAAAGCTATACACACAAAAGCCAAACAAATCCATGAAAGAAAAAGGAAGAGATGATGAGGCAGAATTGATGTTAAGGAATGCTCTCACCTATCATATAAAAGCCTAATGAATTTACCTGATTGATTATAAACTAGGTGCACGTATAATTTTTACAAAAAGAACATGAAAATAATGAAGGAGCAGAAAGAGTAACAGAGCAAAATGGGGGAAAAAAGTGAAAAAACAACAAGAGGAAGGCATGAGGGAGAAAAGAAAAAAGTCCTTTATGTCCACAGACAGTCACACATTAGGTTTAGCATATGAAAGAATACAGCCTGAACTCCTAGCCCTTTCCAAAGCTTTCTAGAATGGATTCATGATAGACTATTAGGGCATTATTGCCCTATGTCCAACTCAAAATATTTTCTGGGGGAAAGGGGCATTTTAAAAAACAATTCTCTTCACTGAAAGAGTCTCCAGTTCTTTGGAGAAACTGCAGAAGTTCTAAGAATATTTTATGTGTCCTTAACTCCTTTAAGATAACAATAATAAAACAATTTAAAATAAAGACATTTCATCCCTCACAGGGCAGAAACCACAACACAGTCTCGCAAGGATAAAACTGTTCACTACTTTCATGACTTTGGAAGACAACACCTTTGTCTCTATGGATGAAGCAAATGGTCCAAATTCTGAGGAGTCAGAAATCATAAGGGCATCGGGGAATATATCACTACCTGCTCACCAGGCAGGAAGACAAAATCTGGAGATTCTGTGAGATTATAAATTTTTGTGCTGCTTTTTTTTAATTCACAAAACTAAATTTGTGTAACATTTTGTGTACATAGGAGAATTCAACACTAATGATTATACTATATGGATACAAAAGTCAGGACCTAAATTATTAGCTCTCCCTGGTTTCTAGAAAGCTCTGATCTCTGTCATTTGGATGAAAATAACTTTATGTATATTTAAAACAAAAAATATTAAAAAAAAAAAACTTCCACCATCATTGACTTGGTTGCTAGCTCTGGTAGAGCTGCTATTGGGCAAGATCTGTCTATAAGGGAGACCCCAGCAAGTAGCAGGACGAGAGGGGGAAGGGTACCCTAGGAAGAGGGGAGGCATACCAATTCCACCTTAAGGACCTCAGACTTGTGACATGAGCCTCGGCTCCTTATCTAGGAAATGAAGGAGGCACAAAGATGGTAGCCAAGAAACTTCAGCTTCGGGATCCAATTACAATTGCTAGAGGCGTCTTCAAAAATGTGGATGTCTTGTTCTGAGCACTGAGACCCTCCAAACTGCAAAATCTTATTTTCAGGAGGAATTTGCAAGGGGAAATGGGGACATGAATAGATGGAGCTTTTTAAAACACTTTTTGGGGGCACCTGTGTTGCTCAGTCAGGTGAGCCTCCGACTCTTGATCTCGGCTCAGGTCATGATCTCGCAGTTGTAGGTTAGAGCCCCGTGTCAAGCTATGCACTGACAGCAATGAGCCTACTTGGGTTTCTGTCTCTCTTTCCCTGTCTGTCCCTCCCCTGCTCATGTTCTCTCACTCGATCTCTCTCTCAAAATAAATAAATAAACTTAAAAAAAAAAAAAAACTTTCTGGGGGATTTTTAGGACAGTAAAACTATGCTGTACGAAAATGTAGCGGTGGATACATGTCACCATGACTTTGTCTTCTCCTACGAAATACAAAACACTAACAGTGAACTTTAATGTAAACTGTGGATTAAGTTAACTCTGTGTCAGTATTGTTTTATTAGCTGTTAATAACAGAGGAAACTGTGTGTAAAGGGGGCCAGGTGGGCATATGGAACTCAGTGTACCTTCTGCTTCTTCTGTAAATCTTAGATTATACTAGAAAATCCTTCAACATCGTCTCTCCAGGATTTCTATAGGCCTCCAACCTTATTAACATACTTAATAGACTCGATAAAAGATAAACTCTTAGGGTGCCTGGGTGGTTCAGTAGGTTGAACGACCAACTCTTGAGTTCCACTCAGGTCGTATCTCATGGTTTTGAGATCGAGCTCTGCGTTGGGCTCCATGCTGAGCATGAAGCCTGCTGGTGATTCTCTCTCTCTCTCACTCGTGCACTCTCAAAAAAAAAAAAAAAAAAAGATAAAGTCTTACACGGTCTTATATTTGCCTACCACAAATATGTTTTCTTTGAACTGCAGGTATTTAAAAAAAAAAAGAAAGAAAGAATTGTCAATAATTTAAAGTCAGGAAATATTGAAAGGAGCCAGACTTTCATAGCCTCCAGCAAAACCAAAAAATCAGAAATCATATCCCCATGTGTACCTGTGCCTGAGGCTGAGGGGCCCTTCTCTCTCAAAGAGCAGGTCAGACTGTGTCTCCTATTTTAACTCAGGTCCCCAGCACTCCCTACTGCCTCCTGGAAGCTCCCTTCGGTCACTGTGTGATCTGCCTGGCAACCACAAGCTGTGCATGTCATTGGCCAGGACAAACAGCATCACTATCGTGGAAATTCCTCTTAGAAACGCCAGTTCTTGGGCCTCATCTCAGTCCTACGGAATGTGAACTACACGTGTATCAGAATCCCCTGGACGGCTTGCGATAACTCAGCCCACAGGGCTCTACCCCCATTCCACCCCTCTCCCTACCCTCCACCAGACCCCGGCTTCTGATTCAGCAGGTCTGAGATGAGGCCTGAAAATTTCTATTTCTAACAAGCTCCGAAGTGATGCTGATTCATTCCTCCTAAGACTCCATGGAGAACTTCTGATTTCCATCTTAACGTATCTTATAATAAATGCCCATCTCAACTTCTGCTTCCTTTTCTTAAAAAAAAAAAAATTTTTTTTTTAAAGCTTGGCTTCTCCTCAATGTAATTTTCTTAATCTCGTTTGATATGATTATGACTTGATTTTTTTTTTTTAGGAGGGATTTTCCGCTTTCCTTGGTGGGTGGTTTTAGTTCTTCGGAAATCTCTCCCATATGGGTGAGCACTTTGTTTAGTTAGCTATTTAAAAACAATGTGGCTTTTTCTCTGCGGAAACTGGGTCATTTAAATTAATTCCTGGATTTATAATACATATAATGAGTTCAAAACAATATACAACTCTATGCTCTGTTTGGGAATATCTTGATTACACAAATGTGAAAATAATTGAACGGAATGATGGCGAGAAAAACAGCATGAAAAAATCCCCCATTTCTGATATATATATATTTTTGCCATTAGGCTGTGGGTTGTGTGACACTCTCACCAAAAGCGCTTGCTGTATTTTTAATGGTCCGCCTATAGCTCAGAGTAAAGTCTCAACTATTTGTTGTTCGCTGTTGTTATATTCTGTTCCAAGGTTCATAATTTGAAAATCGACTTTGGGGACTTTTTGCTTGGTCTATTAAAATGATTCATGTTGCATTCAACATAAATTGTGCATTCACAGAGGAGGGTGAGAGCCCGTATTCACAGCATAATAACTAAAGTGAATTTTGTACGAGCTGCAGCTTACAGCAGCGATGTGGTGTCATTTGTCTTAATTTTTCTTTGGCATTACATTAGGCGAGTGCATTTACATTTCCAGGTATGGCTAACCACTTTAAAAACTTTGTTTTTACAGCGTGAGTAAAGGGGGAATCAAATCTGCATGTTTATGTGATATAACATCAAATAATGCCGTTTTACTGTCTGGAGGACGTGGGGATTTACACTCCATTTACCTGACTTCACAAAGGGAACTCAGGCTGATATGCAAAGTACATGAAATATTTACCACCAATGGATCACGGAAGGCTTCTGAAAGAAAAAGAGGGGGAGGAGATAATACCTTTCTGCCATGGCTGTATTTTTCCTTCAATAGTACAGTAACTAATTTCTTAAGTGGATTAGCCATTTAAAATTCAATTACATCTTAAGTAAAAAACCAAACTCCAAATAACTTGAACCAGAACTTTAGGTCCCGTGTGCGGAACTAAGTAAACATTTGAAACCTCAATGAGTGTACATGTGTCTGATATCGATACATACATATAAATATAAGCACACACACACGCAGGCACGCACACACGCACACACACACGTATGCCTCCTGCTCATGAAACATTTATCCTGGAGGGCTGAGATGGAGTATTCCTACATTTCCATTAGCGTCACTTAAGATGCATATATGTTTGTGTATATATATATATATTTTTATCAGAAGGATTCTATAACTGTGATACACCGACTATATTATTTGACTTTAATGGAAAAAGTAAACCAATACATCTTAAATTCTTTCTATCAAGTTTATTTAGTACAAAGTAAGTGTCCGACCAGAAGAGACTATCCTGGCTAATCTGCATGATTATAGGGCTTAATAATAAGTCATTATTTTTGTAAACGTGAAAATAAAATCTTGAAAGTGTAACACCTATAATAAACATGGTATTTTTCCCAAGCTGCTCAGAATGTCCACATGGAAAATCTTAGTTGAAATGATCTGTGCTTCTGCACAGAGGTTATGAGCAAAACAACATGGTTTATGAGGATACAGGTAAAAGCATGAGCCACGGAAACAGACTTCACTCTTCGCTGGCCATGGGGCATTGGGGAACTGACATTCTCTGAGCCTCAGTCTCTTCGTCTGTAAAATGGGGATAATAACACGTCCTATGTAACCCACGAGAATAATGTTCCTTAACTTCTGAATGCACAGAGCAAAAGGAGCCCTCAAAGAATTAATGCCGGCAATCCTCAGCAATCACCATGATTATTAAAACTATAATGCACGGGATAATTTGGGCAACTGTGGAATCATCACATCCGATCATAATGGCATAGAGGAAAAGCAACAGCTCATTAGCCACCTAAAAAATTAGTTTATCAGCCCATTTAATTGAAGTCCGTAAATACTTGGAATAGACGAATAGATGTGCTTTCGCCCGAATGAACAGAGTAGAGCTCACAGCTTTGCTCTAACACCCGTCTTTTAGCTTGTGAGCTCACTCACTCATTGAGCCCCCACACAGCACAGGCTACTCTACCGCTGACAGCAGAGAAAACATCTGCCCTTGGCTTTAAGGAGCATGTGGTCTACTGGGATGTTCTTCGACTTTAAGTCTCCCAAGAATTACCTGGGGAGGATTTTAGAAATGCAGAATCAGACATTCTAAAACAGTAGGTCCACGTGGAGCCTGGGAGTCTATCTCTCTAATGAAGGGCCCAGGCTCTCTGCAAAAAGAGGGGGCAAACAAGGTTCATGGTGCAGGAAAAATACAAGCCAGGATGGAGGCAGGCACAAAGCAGGGGAGGGAGCCAGGAGACCCAAACCGAAGTTGGCCGAGGGGACTCAAGGATGGCTTCTCGGGGGAGAGGGTTTTTGGTTGAGCCTAGAAAGATAAATAGAAGTCCAACTCCCTCGCAGGGCTGAATGGCATTGCAACCCATCTTCCTCTGCCCCAACATAGTTTTTCAGGGCAGAGCTGTGGAATCGGAACACCTGCTCCAAATTCTAGCCCCACTATCTCACACTTGGCAAATTCTGTAACCTCCCTTTAAGTCTTAGTTTCTGCATCTAATAAAAACGAAATGATTAGAGTGATATCTCAAAGATACTGCATGTAAAGCAATGTATGCCCAAGGCCAGCACACGACAGGCATTTTACAAAATAACAGTCGTACGAACAAGCCAAAGTCCATGTAATGAGGGGCATTTATGGATAACTATTTCACAGTAACAAAACTCCACTGTTTCCACAGGCCCATGTCATATACAGTCATGTTGTGCCCACGGCTCATGAGTCTGGTACGATAAGCAGGGACAGGCAGGGTTGTGCCTTCACATGTCCAGCCCCCTCCTATCTGTTTTTATACACAGAAAACAAACCAAAAAGAATGAGCAGGACACCAGGGTGGCTCAATTGGTTAAGCATCCAACTCTTGATTTTGGCTCAGGTCATGATCATCAGTAGTCATGAGATCGAACATTGCATCAGAATCCACACGTAGCACGAAGCCTGTTTAGGATCCATTCATTCTCTTTCTCTCTCTCTCTCTCTCTCTGCTTAGGATTCTTTCATTCACTCTCTCTCTTTTCTCTCTCTCTTCCCTCCCCCCTTCCTCTGTCCCTCTCCATGTGCAGGCCCACACTCTGCGCGCTCTCTCTCTCTCTCTCTCTCTCTCTCTCTCTCTCTCAATTAAAAACTGATGAAGACAGTTTCCAAGGAATCTCACCTACATGCAAACTAGAAAAAAGGACAAAGATCATCATGAGATTCTGTGTATTACTATATAACTGCTTTATTATCTGGTTATCTTATTTGGGGAGAGAGCATGGAACTCTTACAAATTTGCAAAAAGCCCACAAATAACAAAAGATTATGTTGATATTACTTTCACCCTTAACTACAGTTTTGAGAACTGAGAAGACTTCCAGCTAAACATTGTATTTAATAACAAATGCAAGAAACTCAAACATAAATAAGAAGACGCTTTTCATGATGATATCTGCAACGGAAAAAATATTCTAGTTACACAATAAAAAGCCCTTCCAAATTTTGGATACAAATCTGAATCAAACATATTCAGGGACTGTAGGTGTTAATAATACAGAGTATGAAAAAAATCTATATTTTAATCTTTTTGGGGGCAGAAACAAATTATCTTATTTACTACATGAATGGTTTCCTCAATTTAACGCCAATCTTTAGCGTCAACTTCCACCTGTCTGAATAAACAGGCTGCACAAGACTAGATTATTTATATTATGAGGTGGTGTTTAAAACTAAAGGGGAGAGATCACTTGAGCTATATTGAAAATAAGAATAACATGAATATCATCTTGGCTTACAAAAACCTCATTTTATTTTCTCCTGTTTCCACGAGGAAGTTTGAGGAGCAGACATGAAGGAGTAAATTAAATTCCTCTTTGAAGGCGGAGTAAAAGGAGGAAGGAGAGTCTTTACATTTCACTGACACGTTCAGAAAAACGGACCCGTATCAAGGAGATACAAAGGCGGCTTCAAGTCTGTTTCACACTTGGTAACTGGGATGGAACATTTTATCAATAGTGGAAATTTCTCTCAAAACACATTAATCAAGGATATGTTATCTGGTGCTGGCGTTGAATCAGTGACTTTTGGTTTTGTTCTGTTCTGTTTCTAATTTGCGAGAAGATATGCAGACCCTAAGCTTTACCATGTTAACCATTTGAAGGGTAATGCTCAGGGGCGCTTAAGTGCATTCGTACAGTTACTGGGTTTTTTGTGAAGTTAAAACAACACTGGTAAATACAAACATGTCATTTAGCATCAGCTTCACGTTTTAAGGACCGTTTTCTTTTTATTCTTTCAAATTTTTTTAATGTTTATGTATTTTTGAGAGAGAGACAGAGAGAGCAAGAGTGGGGGAGGAGCACAGAGAGAGGAAGACACAGAATCTGAAGCAGGCTCCAGGCTCTGAGCTGTCAGCACAGAGCCCAGCACGGGGCTCAAACCCACAAACTACAAGATCATGACTTAAGCCAAAGTCGGAGGCTTAACCAACTGAGCCACCCAGGTGCCCCAAAGAATGTTTTCAAATGCCATTTAGGCGTTAGGACTAAAAATCTATAGGAACTGTCATGGGGGGGAGGGGAGAAAAGATGCTTCTCTCTTTTCTTCCCGGGCGACGTTGACAAGTCTTCTCCATGACCATCTCCTCTTCCTGTGAATGAATTTGGGAAAGGGCTTCCACTCCACAGAAGTGACACTTGGAGACTCTGCCAAGTGCCAGGGAATTGGCCTAAGGACCCTGCCCCTTGGCCTCATGGGCCGTGGTCACACACTTCCGTGGGAACAGCAAACATAGGTCACGCTTGCCACAAAGCCCCAAGAACTGTTTTTGCTGCTCCTCTGGCCTCCCGGAGAGAGCGCTGGCAAATGCTGACGGCTCTTTCCAGAACCTTCGTGGTCGGAGACCTAAGAAACACCTTCATCTTTCTGTCACATCCTGTTTCTTTCAGGGCGTCATTCTCCACACATCCATGGGGGAGACCTGGTCGGACTCCAGGAGCACATTCCACCATCTCGGGGAAACCTGAACCAACAGTCTACCGATGCCCCGGGGCAGGCGGCCATGTCACCCCACTTATGATAATTAAAAAGGCCCCAGCGAAGGTCAGCTGCCCTGATAGCAGGAGGAGGAAGTGGCAGTGCCTGCATTGTGGAAAGGGTCTTGGCCTTCCAGAACATTCTTCCACAGAAGGCCGGGGCTGGCTGGCAGTGCTCTGGTCACATGTGCACTATCTGTGTGGCAAGCCTGTTCTTACGACTACCCCATTGCCGGAGCACTGACCTCACCTTCCTCCCTCATGGGATCTGATTTCTGCCTCCTCTTCTCTGGGGCGCCCCCACACCGGGGGCCCTCTCCTAGAGGGTAATTTCTCTAACCACCACCATTATCTCCTCATTCACCACCAAAGTGCAGAGAAGTGCCAAAAAAAGCAACTTGCCCGAGGCCGCACAAAGATCTGTATTTCTCCACCCAAACCAGAAGTGTTGAAGGACTGTGAATTTGCTTTGGAGGCCGCCTCTGAGGAGGGTTCATGGACCACTTCCCAGGACCACCCCGAGGACCCACACCCAGACATCCACGACACTGATATTTCTGCAGCTCGACCTACCAACGGTCACATCAGATGTAAATCGGGGACCAACGAAGATTGGAAACAGGCACCCGATGGGAACACTCAGGTTTTGCTGCCACTGAAGTCTGCCACCGACTTAAGTAACACTTATTTTTTTGCTTATTTTTAAGGGTTTCAGAAGTTTTGAATCACAGAGAAGGAAGTGAGGACCTACAGAAATCAGGACTCATTCAGACTGGCTGACTCCTGACCTCTTGCTCTTTAAAAGCTGCTTAGAGCTTTGCTGAAGCCCAACCAACGGGGTGAAGAACCGCGTTAGACTAAATAACGGGGCGCACAGGAGGGGCTGAAAAAGGCTGCAGCTATGTGCTTGCGGAACGAAGCGTCCCCGCCGGACACACCAGAGATGACTCAGAGTCAAGGAAATGCAAGCCTGTGGCAGCTCCGTGTCACGCAGAAGAGACAGGCCCCACGTTAGGAGCTCTGGGGGCCGGTGCAGCAATCCTCGGAGTGCGGGGGCGAGATGGGCCATGACTCATACGGGCTAAGCGCTCCACGTTGAGCGAGTGCGCCTCGGCCTCATTTTCGCAGAAGCCACAGGCCCCGCGCTGTGGATCGTGTCCTCTCCATCGCTCCTGGGCAGGTAGGTGGTGATCCGTGGGCCCGGGGACGATGGCCCAGACCCTAACGTGAGGAGGTGCAGAACGAGACAGGAAGTGAGCCGGCCTTCAAAGCGTACACACTTTGCCCCCCCATCTGGACTTTTAGGGGCTCCGGTGCAAACAAATCCAGCCAGCCTGTCATATGATGACAGAGTGATTTCTTTCCCGATGTGACATATTCATTTATCATCTTTCATAAGACAGACCGGGACTATAATTTAGTCCCATTGCTGCTGGTTACATGAACTCCGGATCTGGATGGTTTTTCACAGATTCTCCAACATGGGTTCACTGAGGGCCTTAAGTGGGAAGAGGTCAGGATTGGAGCCCCGAGGAGAGGCTCTGAGGAGGGGGCAGTGCCTAGCACTGTGCCAAGGATCCGGAATCCCAAGGATGACGCTTAAGTGATAGTGTTGATGATAAGGAGACCCCAGGGGCCATAAGAAAAAGCAGCAAAAGAAATTTGGCTGGAAAAGGAGGATTTTAAGATGTATTTGTTGTTTCCATAGTGGGGAAGTTACATTCGAAAAAACTTCAGAAAATGTCTTTATGGGAGTAACACATTTTGAAAATAAAATACATATGGTTTGGCAACGGAAGTTACATCTACATTCTAAGTCAATTGTAACATAAATGTCTAAATGAAATAGTAATGCTCATGCCAGTAGCAAGCAAGAAACCAAAAATCCATTGGTATTAAATATAATAAAACATAAATCCTCAATTAAACATGCGCTTTGTGCCAGACACGGGGCATTAGGTTCCTTTTCAGTCATGCAGTAACCCCGCTGGAGATGTCTAGGTTACAAGGAAAATACAACACCACAAATGAGGTCAGAGGGGTTGAGCAACTTGTCCGAGGACGCACAGCAAGCAGTAGCGAGGCTGGGATTTTAATTTTTTTTTAATGTTTATATTTATTTTTGAGACAGAGAGAGACAGAGCATGAGCAGGGGAGAGGCAGAGAGAGAGGGAGAGACAGAATTGGAAGCAGGCTCCAGGCTCGGAGCTGTTCGCCCAGAACAGTGAGATCATGACCTGAGCCGAAGTCAGATGCTCAGCCAACTGAGCCACCCGGGCGCCCTGAGGCTGGGATTTTAATATTTATATTCCCTCACGAAGGCAAGATTCCGCTAAGTGAGGACACCCAACCGTCTATGTCTCCTGTTTGTGAGTTAGGACCCTGTTGTTTGGAGTCCACCATGACGGAGCTCAGCAACTGTGCCCGCAAGCACAGTGAAACAAGGTCCCCTGCATTCATTCCATGAGGGTCTGCCCAGAGCCACGGACTTCCGGACGGGCCGTCAAGTTCAGAGGCAGATGGGGCTTGAACTTCCACCTCCGGGCTCCTGCACGGCATCTGCCGGAGCCCTCACGTCCTCACCTCCAGAAGGAGGCACGGCCACTCACGGGGGCTCGGACAACGACAGGACATGGTGCACGCCCAGCTGCGTGGCGCGCTCCATTTGATTAGTTGTTTTTACTTTTTAACCCTCTCATCATCTGAAGCGCACGAGTGTTCGCGTTAAGGCACAAAATCAAACAAACTTCGAACTCCTAAGCCTTTCTATTCCCGGGCAACGGGCTTGCTGCTTTGCCTGAAAGGCTAATATATCAACAGTCACTCAGGTTAAAGTCCCATGAAAAACACAGGGTGACAAAAGCCCCTCGCAGCAATCTCCGAGAAGGAGAAATAAATTAATCAAGCTGCCAAACGGAGAAGGCCGGGTTGACCTCCTTCTGATCTCATTACTTCTCTATTACCCTTTTGAAAAACATCCTCTTACAGAGATCACTAATTGAAGATTAGGTGGAGGGAAACCGCACCTCTCCATCACGGCGGGAACCGCGCCTCATTTGTCATTCTAATAATTCACTTCTTTTCTTTTCTGAAGAGACAGAGACACTAATGGACTATCATCAGTTAAAAAGGCAATTTTTCCATTTAATTGCACTCATTAAATACTGCAATAGAACAATTGGAAAAGCAATATTCTCAATATTTAATCATAGTATAGGAATAATGAAACATTGCTTCAAAATAAATCCTGGAATATTTATAAAGTTGTAAAAGGGGCTGTTTTAACAACACCTGTGATCGGAGGCAACATATTTGAGAGGAGACACGTGATTCCTCATTTCTCCCAAGGAGAGCTGGTGCGCGCACGAACCGTGAGAGGCGCGCCTGCAGACAGCTTGTTACCGCCACCAGTCGGCCGGGGCCGGCCATGGTCCTGGGGCCAGCAAGGTCCTGGGGCCAGCAAGGTCCTGGGGCCAGCAAGGTCCTGGGGCCTGCAAACCACGCCCGGGGGGCGACGGAGACCCCGGAGGCCTTCATTCAAAACAGCCTTTCAGGCAAGCTTAACCTCCCCCCGCACCCCCCCAAAAAATTCTGAGAAATGGGCTTCCGGGCCCCTGAGCAGGTGACACCCCGTGGGTTTTCTCAAAGACTGATCACCACTTTGACTGCGATAGTGAGATATAATTCACATGCCATACAGTTCGCCCATTGAAAGTGTATAATTCAAAGGTTTCTAGCACAGTCACAGAGTTCCACGTCCTTTGCCAAGGTCAGTTTTAGAATATTCTTATCACCTTCAGGTGTTACCCTCCTAATACCCCAGCACACCCTCCCAGCCTGAGGCAATACTAATGCACTTTCTGTCTCCACTTATTTCCCTATTCTGGACGCTTCACGTAAGTGGAACCATGTAATAGGAGCATGAGGCCTTCACGGTGCGCAATGCCATAGTGTGATCAGTACGCCACTCCCCTTCACGACTGTGCATAGACCACAACTTATCTGTCTCTTCGATGATGGATTTGGGGGTTGTTTCCACCTTTTGACGGTTACGACTATGGCAGTTATAAACATTTGTGTACAAGTTTTGAACATGTTTTATTTTCTTTTCTGTTTTGCCTACAGATCTAGCAGTGTAATTGCTGGGTCACCTGAGGAACTGCCGACTGACTTCAAGGTGGCTGCACCGTTTTCCACCCCCATTGGCAGTGGGTGGGGGTTCCTCACTTTCTCCGCACTCCCGCCAACATTTATCCTCGTCTGACTATTCGTTTTCACATTTCAACAGCGAGATGGGCAGCGTCTAGGACCAAGGAGACAGAGAGGCACCCCAGCTCACCGCAAACAGAAAAGCCCAGTTCTCTGAAATGTCGGAGGCTGCAGGACCTGGGTGGGAAGGCCCTGGGTTTGGGAACCGGGCAGACAAAAGCTCAGTCCCAGCCCTGGTACTTCCCAGCTCAGTACAGTCTGGGCAAGTCTCCAGAACTGGTGACCTTTCCTTCCTCTTGTGTGCAGTATACAGGACAATACTTCACAGGGTGAAGGGAACACCGAAGGAGCTAAGTGCATGGGAGGGTGCCCAGCGATAGGCCTGGCATCTGGCCGCTTTTCCATAAGGGGTTTTGGTGATTGTGAGAATCAGTGGATGCAGCCTCAACACCCATCCGCCGTGAGTCATGCCTCAACACTTCCTGTGTATTTATTTATTATTATTATTATTACTTTTTTTAGAGAGAGAGAGACAGCATGAGCAGGGGAGAGTCAGAGAGAGAGGGAGACACAGAACTGAAGACAGGCTTTAAGCTCTGAGCTATGGGTCAGCACAGAGCTCGACGCGGGGCTCGAACCCACGAATGTGAGATAATGATCTGAAGCTAAAGTCGGACTCTTAACCAGCTGAGCCACCCAGGCGCCCATGCAGTGAGATTTGAGCACATAATAATTTCTAAGGCCTTAGCCTATTTCCTAAGGTTCATACATGTTGATTGTCCTGACTTCTCTTACCATCATCTGGCCCAGAAACTGCTAGTATTTAATGTTTGTTTATTTTTGAGAGAGAGAGAGGGACACACAGAATCTGAAGCAGGCTCCAGGCTCTGAGCTAGCTGTCAGCACAGAGTTCGATGCGGGGCTCTAACCCACGAACCGCGAGATCATGACCTGAGCTGAAGCAGGACGCTTAACCGACTGAGCGACCCAGGTGCCCCCACTTCCTGTGTATTTAGGCCGTCCTGCATCACAACTCTAGGCAGACCCCCGGCCCTCAGGATTGTACCCACTGGATGCCTCAACAGCCATGGGACCAATAATCTCAATAATCAGTAACATATGTGGGGCAGAATACACACACACACACACACACACACACACACACACACACAAAGTGACCAAGAAAGTGCAACCTTACTTATCAAAGGATACTTGGAAGAGAAACACATCTTGATTCCAAAGACACAGAGTAGATAGAGAACCGTTTTCCCTTGTTATTACATTCCATGCAGGAGAAGCAAGGTCTGCAGGCTCACAGCCTAGTGCTGGGCACGACCCACCTGGGGGGGAGGCCGTCCCTTCTTGGCAGCCCGCTCTTCTTCCCACTGCCCGGTGTGTTCAAACGCAGTGCCTAATTAGCTTCACCCAAGCTTAAAGAAGAGGACAGAAAACGCTGAAGGTACTGGGTCTTTGAAGAATACGGCACATCATTAACTGGGCCTCATGTGAATACTATCTCCCTACTATTAACAGAAGATTCTGAGGCGCAGGATGCTGTGGAAAGGGTCGTGTCTTCTTATCCAATGTGCAAACAGTGTGCAAAACAGAGTCCGGCCCATAGTAGCTGTTCAGTAAGCATGTGCTGAAGGAGAGAACGCATGAGTGAGGGAATGGATGTGTACCACGAGTAACGCCACGGAACCGTCTGGATGCCCCCCCTCCACTCATGCTATAATGCCCATTAGTGCATAGAGAGCAACTTAAACAACCAGATCCAGGGACGGGGGAAGATCACGCTCTAAGCTTCAAGACAAGTTTCTCAGCCTCTTCTGTCTATCAGATGGCCATCCCAAGCCTCTCCCGAGGACCCCCTTAATTCTACATTCACATTTAATGGGTTTTCTAACATTTTTCTATAGCAGACATCAGTAAACATCAGGCCATTTGCCCACATTGTCTACATTGGTAAAAGCACAGTAATCATTAGATTAGAGGCAGTGCCATCCAGTGTCAAAGGATTAATTCAGAAGATGTATTCGGACCTACCTGGCTTTGAACCCTGGCTCCAACACTCATTCATGGTCTGATGCTATAGGCCAGCTAGTTAACCTCTAAATCCCCACATTCCCCGCCAGCAATATCTGTGTCACGGGGTTGCTGCAAAGTTTCAAAAGTGAAAACCCATGGCATAGATCTTGGCCACAGTAGGCACTCAATAAATGCTAGCTACCATGTTTACGTACTATTACTTTAAAGGAGAAACTCTAGAAAAGAAGAGAGAGGCACAATGTTACAAAGGGAGTCAAAGACAAAATGCCATGCCCCCGCCCCTTCCCGCAGTGCTGGCTGATACACAGGAGGTTTGGAAGACGTTAAAAACAACAGAACAACAAACTATATAATCAGCGTATAACCAAATCCAGATGGATTTGGCTCATTTGCTCTTTGACGTTGTTTGTCCTCATCTCTCCCCACAAACCCCAACCCACTGGCAGGGCGAGTGAGAAGCAAACACACAATCATCCCAAGTGTATACAACAAAATTGAAACCATTTGGCTTTTTGTAAAGTTCGGAGCTACATGTTTAGGCGAGACATGTGGGTTTGTCCATTCGAGCTGCTGTGTCGAGGCACTAATCTGAATTTGTGTTCTATCCACAACCTGTCTTTGTGGGTCTGTCACTTGCAGTACGGTTAACAGACGCTCAAAAGTGAAATCCACTCGCATCTGTTTGGTATGAATAACGAAAGTCACCGAACGTCACCGGAATCATACACCCTCCCAAACTCCCCACCAACTGCCGCTCCCCCTCCTCCAAATGTTTAGGACTAAACTTCAGAGCTGGAAACACGATCAGACCACAGACCTTGGCTGAGGGTCCACTCAATGGGAACTCGGATGCTGAGACCCTCTGGGCACGCGCCTTCACTAACTGCTCTACCACATGACTTCCTCTCCTTTACTTTTCCACGTGCTCTGGTGTGCCACTCGGGGAAATCACAGAGGAAGAAGATAATACACAGACACTCAAGTCTCCTGTGCTTATCACTGGTGGGAACCCTGGTAAGGACATGCACGATCAGTCCTACAGACCCACAGACATCAGACAAGGATTCTTGCGGCAGACTGCAGCTAGCTGTAAGGTCCGTGAGCCTTCCAATTATTCTACTCCAGCCTCCACTGAATCTTTTAAAACATATGTAACCATGAGGCCTTTGCTTAGGTTACACAACAGAAAATGGGGGGGGGGTGCCACTCAGTCTTCATGATTTCAGCTCCAGACAAGATGCATTTCTAATCAAAGCTTATAAATTCCTATTTACTCTAGGAATTTCAGGGACCGAACCTTTTTCTCTACTTTGGAAAACACTAAAATGTTGAGGTAGAATGCAGGCTTTGGCAGTGCTGAATGTCAGCATTCTTACATTCCATTTGCAAAGTTACTAGTTAAGAGGTGAATACACTGTAAATAGAATAAAGCCGCAAACAACCCCAGCTCTGATGGCAGATGAGACAGACAATTAACCTGAAATCTCCGCGTTCTGGCACTCGCAGCAAGATGACAGCTCCAGGACAAAGGAAACTGTTCTCGTTTTCTGCAATCGAATCATGGATTCAATTAAAGGCACGTACCCTGCGTTAGTACATATGGGATGACATCAGAATTTCTCAAGAATACGATCTCTCTCTTCCGCTAGACGAGGTATACCATCTTCTGCAAAACATCTGGATCATTTGTCAATAACCAAGAGAACCAGATGGTCAGAAGCATCCAGATACTTAGAAACATCTGGATATTTCATTCTTCACCCAGATGTCTGGCTTCCCCCAGGTGCAGCCTATCTTTGATTGAGTAACTCAAAAAAGCGCTTGGCCAAGAGATAAGTTCCCTTCATCAACTCTTTCTCAGGATAATCATGTCTGGCAAATGAAGCCCAGGTTCTTTGGGAAACAAAGCTGTTATTGGGATTGATCTCATCCATATGAATTAACCAAACTATTGCAGGAAGAAGCTGAGGAACAAAAATACAAGTGTGAGGGGCGCCTGGGTGGCTAGTCAGTTAAATGTCCGACTTTCGCTCAGGTCATGATCTCACAGTTCGTGAGTTTGAGCCCAGTGTCGGGCTCTGTGCTGACAGCTCAAAGCCTGGAACCTGCTTCAGATTCTGTGTCTCCCTTTCTCTGCCCCTCCCCTGCTCACACTCTGACTCTCTTTCTCTCAAAAATAATCAATAAAAAACATTTTTTTAAATACAAGTGCAGATTGACCCACCATGTGACACAGGCTCTGCCAGGTTAGACGGTCTACTGAGCGTTCACAGGGGTATGACCACCCCTACACACCAAATACAGCTCACACAGAATGTGATTAAAAAGAAAAGAAAGAAAGAAAGGAAACAGATGTTTGTTGAGTGAATGCAGATAGAATATCTTACAATCTATACTCTTCCACTCAAACATCCCAATACTGGGCGCAGTTCGGCTGTACATCTCCAATACTGTCATTTGTCCAAGGAGTCAACGAAGATTTAGAAGGCTCCCACTGTCTACACCGTCACATACAGGAGGGTGAGGAATCACCGATGAGACAGATACAGTGCCTGCCCTCGGTCCCCAGGTTAGTTGGAGAGACAAAAATTAAACAAACAGTCTCATCCAAATAAATATGCCATTATTTATATAGATGATGGGTGCTATAAAATAAAAAATATAGGGGTGCTGGGTGACTCAGTTGGTTAAGCATTTGACTCTTGATTTTGGCTTAGGCCATGATCTCACAGTGTTTAAGGCAGAGCCCTGCATCAGGCTCCAGTGCTGGGCATGGAGCCTGCTTAAGATTCTCTCCCCTTCTCCCTCTGCTCGCCACCCCCCCCCCCCCGCAACTTGCACACACTCTCTTTCTCAAAAAAAAATTTTTTTTAATATATATCAAGTTAGAGATTATACTGGCAGGTGGCCTTTGATCCAGAGATCAGAGCAGGAATTATCTGAAGTCTGGAAAGATGGGGAGTTAGCCGAGCGCACCCCAGCCACCACGGAGGCCCGACAGGATGCTGACACAGGAAAGGGGCTTTGCCTTCCAGGGGAAAGTAAGAAAGGCTGGGGGCGGAGGGTAGTGGGAGGACTCCCAAGGGAGGTCTCTCGCTGTGGGGGTGCCTACATGAACCCACACTGGTGGGATGGCATAGAACACAAGTTAGTTTTCCACCACTGGCTGACAAATCACCAAAACCGCCATGCCTTAAAACAACACAAATCTAATGTTTTTCTAGTTCTATGCATCAGAGGTCTACCATGTCATTGGACTAAGGTCAAGATGTTGGCAGGGTGCGTGCCTTTCTGGGCTCTCGAAGGGGAGAATGCATCCACCCGCACTTCTGGGACTCACGGCACCCCCTCTCCATCTTCAGAACTAGCACACGGCGAGCTTACCCCGCAGACTGTTGTCTCTCCTGGTGTTCACTGGGTGCCCTCTCTACTCCTAACACCGTTGGCGCTACACTGGGCCCACCCAGATAACCCTGGATGACTTCTCTCTCTTACATCCGGCTGATGTAACCTGTATTTCATCCGTGACCTAATTCCTCTCTGCCACGTAACACAGCCTACTCGTAGGCCCCTGGGATACAAAGTGAACGTCTCTGGACGGCCATGATCATGTCTGTCACACTGTACCAATGCTGGATTCCCGCCTCTGATACTTTCCCCCAGTTTCAGGAGATGTAACCACTACAAAAAATGAGTACAGAATACAATGCTCCTTTCCACACTACCTTCTGTAGCCTCCTGTGAATCTGTAATTGCATTAAAATAAAAGTTTTAAACAAAATGTTTCTACAGCCAGTACTTACGGGACATATGACATGTGTGTGACACGGTTCAAAGCATCTGATATTTATTATCCCATATAATCCCCATGACAAATCTATAAAGGTGCGTACTACTCTCGTTTTACAGACGAGGAAACTAAAGTAAGGCCACTCGAATCCACATACGGTGTCTCTGAATGTCATATCTTGACATTTGTTTATGTTGTTTATACTCAAATGTGAATTAAGGGACCAAAGAGATGGACCATATATCAAAAAAGTAGAAGCAAGCATAAGAATTACTATCAATTTTTAAAAAAGGCCTTGGAAGACAATGATCATAGATGGATCATAATAGGCCATGGGCAGGGCGTTGCTAAATGCTGAGTTTACTCAGAAGAAGCTCCCACACGGCTCTCCTCCTCTCCAGAAATCAACCGGGTGGTAGACAGGGTAAATATTGGGAGCAGAATGATCAATCGCTATGCCTTGGAATCCATGGCTTAGAAATTAATTCAGAGGCCAGTAACCTACTAAATGCTAGCCGACTTCCTTTTCCTTCCTTCCCAATCCCATGGATCCCAGAACAGGTGGGGCTGTCCCTCTCCATTCTTCGCTCCTGGGGACGCCCTCATCGATGTGTGGCACGAAGCACCTGTGGCTCACTCCAACCCTTTTGTGGTTTTCAGCTCAGGGAGAATGGAGAGTTGACCATGACCATGGCCACAAGGGAGGCAGCCTGGCTTCTCTCCTGAGAGTCTAAACCTCTAAACTGTAGCTGAGTCACACAAGGAAGAGGATTAGAGCCGAGTGGTCCAAGTGCAGTAGCAGGCACAGAACGTTCCATGAGTTCCTGGTCCCATCACCGTGGGGCCCCAAATCCAAGGACGAGAGCCACACACCTACATCGGGCGGCCTGCAGTATCCCGCAGTGCTGATGTGCCAACTCCGGGCTGCCCCTCCCCCTGTGGAAAATAAGCCATGGTGTGGCCTTCAAGTCCTGTCCCATACAGACGTGCACTTTCCTGCTCCTGAAAGTGCTCGGTCTTCTCTGCTGTTTGCAACCTTAAGGCGTGCAACGCCTCCCTCCCTAAGAGAAAGCTGGAAATTCCTCTGTACTTTATGCCCTCCCCTCAGACCCCTTTGCTCCCTCTCCATCAACCCAAGATTTTCATAGAAATTTAAACACAGATCCAAAAAAAAAATGTGTTTTTCTTCCCAAGCCTGGGGCTCCTAAAGGTTTCGATAACTGCTTCTGGATTGCAGCAGGCACTCAATTATTACCCCTCTAGGAAGTCGGGATCAGGTACATGTCATCCTCTAACTCTGAATTGGAGGGACAAAATGCCTTCAACACAAAAGGGAAAGTGACTCACATGCCCTCGGTGTTTTCTGCAGGGATATTGTTAGAACCATTTTCTACTCCCGGATCTTTTGTGCTCGGGGTAGAAGCAGGCAGCGGTCCAAACGCTGCGTAACCTTTTCGGCAGCCATGAGGAAAACGTCACCACCACTTTGCTTTTTGTGGGGAGGCTGAAGAAAGAACATGCAGAGCCAATGCACGAGGGGATTAGCAATGTCTTCCAAAGAAGAAACAGAAAATGTTTATGGGGAGTGAAAATGAATGATAACAGTCCCACTGTCCACTCTCATTTCCTAGTAGTTCGACCAAGTCCCTGGATGTCATAAACACTGAAGGCGGGAATAAAGAGCCCTAATAAATCACGGTGAGGATGTCGTGAAGGGCGCACACCTGCTGAGTAGCGGACTCTCCGGACAGTGAATCGACCAGCAGAGAGCAGGCTTCCAGAACCCGCACACGGCCAGCCTCCACATAGAGGGAGAGTGGACTCCTCCCGTTTCACACGAGTACGTGTGTGCGCGCGCACATCCTCTAGTTCGGAGAAGGGAGGCAATGCACGCCATTCCTCACCACCTCCCTGTGCTGCAGCCTAGGGCCTCTGCCTCAGGTACGGCGAACATTTGGGGCCCGGCTAACACTCAGGGCACGGCTAACATTCGGGGTACCGCCAACACATGGCATGCTGTTACATCTGGAGTCAGGTGATTATCTGCATGGGGGCTGTCCCACACATTGCACCGCTCCATCACCCTGGAATAAAAACTTCCCAGGCATTGTCAAATGTCCCCCTGAAAGGCAGCATCACCCTCAAGGAAGAAAAAACAGGTTTACCTGAACTCTGTGTGTGATCCCAAAACACGACCAGGGCTCAAGTTTTTACCGCCGTTTACCCCATCCTTCACCTGACTAATTCCTATCCATCCTTCCAGATTCAGCCTCAAAAGGGCTTCCTTCCAGACGCCTTCTCGGACTCCCTCATTCCTTGGAGCAGTCACATGCCCCTTTCTCCGTGTGCCCCCAGTTTTCTGGACCCCTGGAGGCCTCCTCTCACCCCCGCTCTACCCACTTGCCAGGCTTCACCTCTAGATCCTAAGGAAACAAGGTTATTTCAGCTCTGTGCCCGCCAGGCTTAGCAGCATGCCTGCATCATAGCAGATTCTCAGTAAAGGCTTGTTAGGAAAACGGGTGAGCAGTGAACACGTGACACAGGGAACCTTCGGCAGGAGGCACGTCTCGGAACACAGAGCTGGTTTGCAGGAGCACAGCTCCCAGCTCTCAAAGCAGCACGGAAGGCCACCACGCCACGAGTCAGCTACCTGTGACGGGATGGAGCCAGGACGTCCGTCCTCACCTGACAGGCACAGACTTTCACAGGTTATAAACCGGGAGGGAGCAGCGGGGAAGGCACTACAGGAATTTAAAAAGCCCCATTTTCCAGATGAGCAAACTGAGACTCAGGAAGCTTAAATACCTTGCCTAAGGCTACACTGCAGAGAAGAGCTGAGACTTGAAGTCAGCTGTCAGGTTCAAGTCCAAAGTTGTCTGCCCTGTACCACCCAACAGGGAAACGACGTAGCCCTCAGGCGAGAGCCGCCCATGCTAACAACAGAGCAGAGGGAAATATTTTATTTTAAGCACAAGACTAGGAATGAGCACAGTCCTCTTGGAAAGGAATTTGACAGCCTATCAGAAGACCTTGTAATGGCCCAACCTTTGAACTAGTGATTCCACTTCAGGGAATTTAACCTAACAAAACTGTCTGAGATATTTGGGTGGGCGGAGGGAGGAGGGAAAGGCTCCGGTGGAGACACACAGTGTTCACTGCAGCGCCACTTATAAGAGGAACAAAGCAAGACAAAAACTAAGGCAGAAACTTCCTAAATATCCAATAATAGGAAAAATGGTTAAATAAATACAAACCCACTCCAACAAATACAATGTTACTATTAAATACCATGTAACATACGGCATACCAGGAGGATGTTAAAACAGGGGGACGTAGGGGCGCCTGGTTGGCTCAGTTGGCTAAGCATCTGCCTTCAGCTCAGGTCATGATCTTATGGTTTGTGGTTCGAATCCCGCATCCAGCTCTGTGCTGACAACTTGCTTGGGATTCTGTCTCCCCCTCTCTCTGCCCCTCCCCTGCTTGAACTCTCTCTCCCTCAAAAAATAAACATTAAAAATCTTTTTTAAAAAAACAAGGGGAAGTCCCTGGCTACAGTGTTACACGAAAGCACAGGATTTGAACTTTCACAAACGCAACCATTTATAATTTGCAAACTGCATGGGTTAAAGTATAACATATTCACACAACGGACCACTCTGCAGCCATGACAGTGAATGATCGACAACTGTATGCAGTATTCAGCAAGCATCTCAGTCGTGTTGAGAGAAGGAAGCCAGACACAGAAGGAGCACCTCCTGTCTGATCCATCTGCACAGAGGGACTCCATTTCTGTCGGATCAAAGATGGACAAAGCCAGTCTTGCCTACCCGCAGTCACGGAGTCAGGAGAGTGGGCGTCCTTCCTCGGTGGGGCCCTGGGGGAATGAGTGAATGAGGGCAGGAGCCTCTGTGTTGTGTTTTCTCTCTCGATCCAGGTGCTGATCAGCCGGGCACGCCGGCTTCAGTTAAGTTCGACCGGCAGCAAGGACATATCACTCACTTTTGGGCACATGGGTTGTGTTTCCACAGAGTTTTACAACCACAGTCACAAGTCTGTGAAAGCAGGAAGTTGCCTCTGGGAGTTAGGAAAAAGGCAATCACTGCACGAATGGCGTGGGCCCACACCCTTGTCCTGTCATCCTTCTCCTTGTGCATATTTTCCAAATAATTCAGTAATAAGCATTTTCGGCAGGGGGGAGGCGTGAGCAGCATTTAAACAAAACATGGTGCAGGATTGCGGGAGGATGCCGACAGGGTTGGAAGATGTGTGTGTGTGTGTGTGTGTGTGTGTGTGTGAGAGAGAGAGAGAGAGAGAGAGAGAGAGAGAGAGAGAGAGAGAGAGAGAGAGACCGTGTGTGTGTGTGTGTTTTGCTCTTACCAAGAGAAGCATTCCCAGTCAGAAGGAAGGGGTCCTTCCTGCCCCCCAAGGGCAAAGCAAGCTTCTCTCTCATTAGCAAGGCGGTACCAAGTAACAACAGAGAGACAGTTTAAGATCTCGTGGGAATCAGGGTGCCCGGGTGGCTCAGCCAGGTGAGCACCGGACTCTTGATTTCGGCACAGGTCAGGTCATGATCCCAGGGGGGTTCCATTCTGAGTGTGGAGCTTGCTTTAAGATTCTCTCTCTCTCCCTCCCTCCCTCTGCCCCCTTCCTGCTCACAATCTCTTCCCTCCTCCGTCCCTCTCTAAAATAATAAATAATCTAATGGGAATCAATAAAGAAACACTAAAAGATACATTCACAGTAAAACATCTGAAAGCATATATACTAAAATACTGTGGATAGTTTGCGTGATTTTTATTTTCTTCTTCTGATCTGTATTTCTTTTTCTTTATTTCTTCCTTTTTTAAGTAAGGGAAAGGTATGCATTATTTGTACCTGAGTTACTCATCTGAAAACGGGGCTAGGAGAAAACTGAGTAATTGCAGGGATTAACAAGCCCTAAGTAGTGTGAGCAGACACTGGGTGATAAAAGCATACTTAAGAAGTGATTTTTTTTCTCCTTCTTCTTCTTCCTCCATCTCCTCCCCCTCCTCTCCCTCTCCCCTCTACCCCCTCCTTTTCCTCATATAATTATTTTAGTATTGTATAAAATTTAGTATTGTACAAAATCTTGAAGGATATAAGATGAAAACTTTTTCTTCCTAAAAACAATGGTTCTACTTCTCATGTCAGTATTTCTACTCATGATTTTGGGCACTAATTTTTAAAGAGAGGTAGTAGCGATTTTAGGGAAAGTTGTACTTTTGCCTCATGTTTAATACTCTCTTACATAAGAGAAAGAAAGGGAACAAAAAGGGAGGGAGAAATATGGAGAGGTGGGGGATAGAGGGATGGACAGATAGAGGGTTAGAGGGATGGACGGACAGATGGATGGACGAATGGATGATTGGTGGGATGGATGGATGGGTGGGTGGATGAGTGGGTGGGTGAGTGGATGGATGGATGGATGGTTGGTGGGATGGAGGGAGGGAGGGAGGGAGGGAGGGAGGGAAGGGAATGCCCATCAAAGGTCAGGCATCCAAATGAAGGAAAAGCTCCCTGTGATGAACGCCAGCAAGAACTCCCAGCCCATGCCCGGACTGACCTCCCACAGGCTTCCCAAGTGACCATGTGAGTAGGAAAAAGTTGCCAGAAGAAAGCGAGGTGACTCCCTAAGTGAGAATTCTAGCACGAATGGCCGAGGTGGTCTTGGTGGTCAGAGTCGGGCACTGGCAACAGCAGAAAGAAGCTGAGGAGTCTTACCTACATGCCACACTTTGTTCACAGGGCTTTGCCCTCTCCCCCTGCTAAAGAGGAACTGCAGATAGAATCAGGGCTGCTAACCAGCTGACCTTGAGACAGGGAGACGGTCACATCGGGGTGACCCAATATAATCCCAAGGTCCTTAAAATGGGAGAAGGAGGCAGAGGAGAGAGAACCAAGGGCGGGGGTGGTGGGGGGAGAGGTGGCCCTTTGAGAAGGATTCAGCCCACGGCTGCAGCTTATAGATGGAGGACAAGGGGCCCCAAGCCAAGGAATGTGCAGTCTCTGTCAGTTAGAAAAGCAAGGAACTGGGTTTTCCCCTGGAGCTTCTGGAAAGAATGGAGCCTGCCAACACCTTGATTCTAGCCTGGGAAGACCTGCATTGGACTTCTGACCTCCAGAACTAGAAGGTGATAAATCTGTGTTATTTTAAGTCACTAAGTTTGAGGTAATTTGTTATGGTGGCCATAGAAAACTAATCCCCCCAGGCTACTTTTAAAAACAAGTTTTATCACATAAGCAATACATGCACACATTTCCCCCTTTGAAAAAAAATTAAAGCATCTGAACCAGGCTGAGGCCCCCCCCACCCTCAGCAGTGACCCCACTCCACACCCTCCCCCAGAGAACCCCTATAAGAAGTGGGGTGTGCATTACGGGTCCCTGGGGGACTCAGTCAGTTGAGCGGCCAACTTGGGCTAAGGTCATGATCTCACAGTTCATAGGTTCCAGCCCTGCGCTGGGCTCTGTGCTGACAGCTCAGAGCCTAGAGCCTGCTTCGGATTCTGGGTCTCCCTCTCTCTCGGCACCTCCCCTGCTCATGTTCGGTCTCTCTCTCTCTCTCTCTCTCAGAAATAAATAAACCTTAAAAAATTTTTTTTTCAAAAAGAGAAGAGCAGTGTGCACTTGCCCGGCCCCCAGGTCTACACCACCGCACTCAGGCATGTGTCCAGCTCACGCTGCACGCCGATTCTTTCAGCACTGCCCGACAGGAAATGGTTAACACCATCTCCCCAGGAAGGAAAGCAGCCAACAAGCCCAGAGACTGCACAGGGATCAGTGTCTGCCTGTGCCCCTGGGGGGCGAGGAAGTGACAGTGTGAGTACCTTCCACATACCTTCTGCCTCCCGCCCTGTTATAAATCCTCTGTTCCGGAGCTGATGGGAGGAACGGAGTTCCCCAAGCCCGAATCTGCTACATATTCATGGCTTAGAAGATCAGGAAAGGAACTGGTTTATAGGCATTGGGCTTTGAATTTACCAAAACTCCAGCCTCACACACACAGGGAACCCGGTCGATGGAAAAACCACCAGCCCAGCCACGCTTTGCTACCACGTAATAACGAATGTCCCCGAAGCCGCCAGAAACTGCTCAGACCTTGCCCTCCCCATCTTCTGTTCCCACCCTCAGGGCGTCTGGTATTTTTCACAGGTCTTGTGTCTGCTCCTGGGTCTTCCAGGAGACTGCTCGCAAATCACAAATTGAGTCAGACTTTTAGGGCCCCCGGGTCTTTGCAATTCCTGAAACCACATGTGGGCACACACTTGATGGCCCTTCTAAGGGGCTTCCTGAGTGTCCCCTCTGATGCCACGCCTGGCTCTTGCCCCCGTGCCAACCAGGGTGCCCCTGCCCATAGAGGCAGCTCCAGGTCTCCGGTGGTGAGGGCTCAGTACTCTCTGAAACGTCCCTGGCTTCCTGGCTCAGGGGCCAAAACCTCAGAAGAGGCGTAGACATGGGCTGAGACAGACATCAAGAGCATGCAAGGTGGGAGGGACTCCCTGCTCCCAAGTCTGCGTGGCGGGTGGAGGCCAGGTCCCAGGAGTCAGGCTCAGGCACATCAGTCCCCCGCCCCAGAGGGGTGCCAGCGCGCTGGGATGGCTGCGAAGGGGGCTGCCCGCGGTTTGTGCCCCACATATGCTGGCAGCAGGGACAGTGCAGCGTGGTGTGACCCAGCCCACGGACCAGCTGGCACGGAAAGTCCTCCTCAGGCACAGGCGAAGCCATCACCCCGTGACCCGGCCTCGCTCTCAGACAGGAGGGCACAGCAGCCCCGCGAGCAGTGTCATCAGCATGGGCTTGTCATTCAGCAACAAGTGAGTTCGCCTGATCAATAAACACTGTGTGTGTGCTGGTGTGCAAGGGTGTGAGAGTGTGCGCACGCCAAATCTGTGCCGCGGCGCGATACAGAACCAGGGAGGACGCTTTTCTAGAAAAGCCACCGTTTCCGTGGGTTCTAGGTGTAGCTGAAGGGAACGCACGCACGGAAGGAAACATCAGGTGAATGTTCTTATGGAAAACACAGTATGAGTTTTGTACCTGATGGTAAAATAAAATGTGGGTTCAACACGGTGGAATGAGGGGGTGGCTATGAGTGGTGACGGCGATGGTGGTGATGATGATGAAGAAAGAGGAGGAAAGGGGGAGGGGAGAGAGGGGACGTGAGAAGGATGACCATGAGGCTCGCAGCGGGGACAGTCCCTGAAGGCTTCCTACTGCCAGTCGCTGCCCTCAGCACTGCCCACGTCTGACCTAATTTAATCCTTCTAACAATCCTGACATAGATCCCATTACTATCCCCACGTTTTAGAAGGGGACGCTCGGTCTGAGCAGGGTTCAGCACATGGCGGGGTCCAGCCAGTGGAGCAGGATTCAAACCCACAGCCAGCATCCGTGACCCGCGAGCCAGACACAGCCTGGTTCTCTCCATCCAGTGTACCAACAGCACTGAGCAGTCACACACACCCAGTCAAAGACGGTCACCTCTCCAGACTCCCTTCCAGCTACAGGTGGCCTCGTGACAAGGCTCTGGCCACTGCTTCGTGGAAGGAACTCCTGGAGTGAGCTGGCAGGTACCTGTTCCCCTTCCCTTCCCCCCCTTCTTGCCTGGAAAACAGATGTGACGCGTCGAGACTGAGCAGCCACACGCTAAGAACAGTTCAGTGGAAAGACCGAAACAGATGGAGCCCCTGATGGGACCACGAACCCGGGCTCCTACACCGGACTGCCTGCTCCTAAGCCTCTTGTAATGAGAGAAACACTAAGGTCTTGTTGGGAGAGCTGGCGTGGCGGTCAAGCCTTTATTGCTGCGGGCACTGTGGGAGGATGAGTCCCAGGCAGTACAGAGGAGCTCCCTTCCGTCCATCAGCCTCCCAGCCCGAGACACGAGAGGAGGTTGGACATGAGTCATGAAAGAGACGGTATCTGGAAGCCTAAAATGAAGCAAGAGGGCTACTCCAAGACACACTGTACAACTGAGGTTTGTGGGTTGTGGGAAGAAGTGGGTGGGGTTCAAGTTTCTCAACTTTTGGAGCTAGAGTAAGAGTAAGAAATATACTCTTCTGGCCACTGTTGGAAGCAAGGCCAAGACACTGAAATGTAACATTATAAACGGAGCGGAGGCCACACAGGGGGCCTGTCTTTGGGAAGAGCGCCCAGATGAGCTCTAAGGTCACTCGTCAGATTTCTGTGGGTGTCCTAACGCAGGACTCGGAGCTAGAACCCTGACAGCCAGAGCCGCAAAAGCATACCAACCGATAGAGCCGCCTATGGTAAGAGCTAGATTCACCCTTTCAGGATCCTCTACCGTAAAATACCCAGAGATATCACTCATATAATTATTCCATAATGCATTTCCCCAAATCTTCTCTACCTCATGTTTTCTTTTGTCACCTGCTCCATTTTTGGATGAAAGAAGAAGAAAGAAATCACTGATTCGTTCATTACAAATGCACTTCCACTATAAGAGGTAATTCCTTTCGAGGACGTGGGCAGCCGCACAAAGATGCTTCTCTACACAGTCTCTGTGGGCGGCTGTCTATACATAAACACAGCATGAGCCAGTTGTGGGGTGCACTGCCGGCAAAAGCGGATTGGCCGTATGAAGCACATCTGTATGAGGTCACGTTCCCAATCGAAGGAAACCAACTCTTCTTGGTGGTCCAACCACGTCACTTAAACAAAGAGAACTGAGCCAACTTCCATCAATGAGCCTTTCTTCTGACCGGGAGGAGGGGGGGCGGGGGGGGAAGAAGAAGAAGAAAATAAAAAATGAGAGCGGGCTACTGGTTATGGCGATGATGTGTCACAAGGTTAATAATGATGGGTTTCAGGTCACTGGCAATTTCTCATTTCAAACTAACTTGAACCATCAACCCTCAGGGCCTCACTGTTTACTGTTGGATATATGGTGTGCAGAGCCCTTCACGGACGGACACCCAAGTAGTGGGTGAGTGACACTCCACCACTATCTCATGACCGAAAACAAGAGAGGCGCTCTTGATCCTTAAAAAAACAAACAAACAAAAAAACAAATTAAAAAAAAAAAAGTGCCCCTAAGTTCAGTCTCCACGGGAGGCCCACAGACTCAGTCAGTGTCACAATGACTGGAACTCAGTTGGGCTGGTGACTCGTAGTCAATTCATGGGAGCCAGGCTCCTTCTTCCAGAGGGAGCTGGAGAGGAAGAAATCCTAAATTCCGCTGCAATGATTCAGAAGACTCCTTAGCTCATTCCTCCACAGTCTCAGTCACTTTCATACATCGCCATTTCACTTCCGAGTGGCCCAAGGACTCATCCAGAGGCTACGTGGCTTTTCCTCCCGGTATGATGAGAGCAATGGGGACAACGGAAGGACAGGATTAAAGCTGTTTCAGCTGGAGAGGGGACAGTCAGGAGTGGCAGAGACTAGAGAAAACTAGAAACCGCATGACCTGATGCTAACTATTGTGTCTACTTCCGATCTTCAAATCCAATGAGAAAACCAGATTTTTATACATCATCTCTCAATTTGTATATGTGTCTTAGCTTTTTTTTTTTTTTAAAGTCATTGTGAGGTATGGGGCACCTGGGTGGTTCAGTCAGTTACACATCGACTCTTGTCACTTCAGCTCAAGTCATGATCTCACGGTTCGTGAGTTCAAACCCCACATCAAACACTGTCAGTGCACAGCCTTTTTGAGATTCTCTCTCTTTGCCCTTCCCCTGCTCATGCTTGCGCGCGCTCTCTCTCCCTCTCCCTCTCTCTCTCTCTCTCAAAATAAACATATAAGGGGTGCCTGGGTGGCTTGGTGGGTTAAGCATCTGACTTCAGTTCAGGTCATGATCTCACAGCTCGTGAGTTCAAGCACCACATCGGGCTGACAGCTCAGAGCCTGGAGCCTGCTTCCGATTCCCTGTCCCTCTTTCACTCTGTCCCTCCCCTGCTCATATTCATTCATTCATTCATTCATTCTCTCTCTCTCTCTCTCTCTCTCTCTCATAAATAAACCTTAAATAAATAAACTTAAAAAAATTTTAAGTCATCGTGTATGGAAAACAAAACATGCCTGCTAGGAAGCAATGTGTATGGTTACAAAGGAACGTCTCACATCTCACTGGGTTTTCTTCCCTGGCCGCCACCCCCAGAGCTGTGCTGGGCCAAGGACAGGGCGGAACGAGGGAAGGGGTGGAAGGCAAGTCCGGGAGGGGAAGGTAGGTCCTAAGACTTCAGAGGTTTATAAGTGATATATTTGCCTGTCAAATTCATGAGCCTAGAAGGATGATAAACACACTCAAAAACCTCATCTAATTTTAGAGTTAAGTTACTTTGACGCATGAACCAAATTTATGGGAATATCAGTCCCCTCTCTGTGACACGGGCCATGCAGACCTCCCCCGCAAGCCCTCCTTCTCCCCTGCCGAAGGATGGAGGAGGGGGCTGGGCTCTACCAAACTACATGGCATCCGTGGGTCCGGGAGGTGCCCCCTCATTCCCCAGAGGAGTGACAGGGGGCATCCTGATCTAAGCTTCTGTCTCTCTCACACTCTATTTATGGACAAGTAACCCTGAGGTCTTGGGGGCTTGATTTCTTAACTTGAGACTTGAATCTTTCTTTCTGCAACTCTTTCTTTTTTCTTTTTTTTCATCTTGCCGGCTGCAGCACAGAACCCTGGGAGCCCTATTCTGCCTGTGATAAATACAATGCTCTCCCCTAATTCTAATTAACAGATTTTTTTCTCTCCCCCCAAGATTCCCCAAAGGAAATCCTTCTCAAAGCCAATCTTAGCTGCACTGGAAGTCAAACCCAGATTTACAAAAGTATAACAAAACGTACAACAAATTAGGTTTCCCTGACAACATGAAATTGCCAAAATCTAAACAAAAGCCTCATTGGCTATAAAAGGAAGCTGATAGGATCCACAGTATCCAGACGAGAGGAACCTTCCCCATGACCCCGATCCCCCTAAAAAAAACTCCATTTAAAACAGAAGAAAACGATACAGTTCCAAATGTCACATGTGAACCTTGACCAACTGCACCCTGACTGAGAACAATAATCTGTGAAAGACAGTTTTAGGATAAGGGTAAATCTGGGTGTGGACTATGTATTATTTTATGTCGGCGAATTATTATCAACTTGATAAACACGGTGACAGTGATATGTAGAAAAATGCCTTAGGTTTTAGAAGATCCCTGGCCAGGTACTTTCGGGTAAAGTGTGTCAACATCTGCTACTTACATATATGGGTGGGCAGGTGGATGGGTGGGTCAATGGATGAATGGATACAAAGACAGATGGACCATAAGGAAGACAGATGGGTGGACTGACCATACACGGTGAAACACTAGTAACTGCTGAATCTAGGCAGTGGTTATATTACCTAGGTTGTTCATTATACTATTGTAGTATAGCTTAAATTTTCTGTGTGGTTGATAATTTTCATCACCAAAAACTTTTAAAACCTGTTGTTTTGAGAAGTTTGATGTTTTAATTAACGTATTTAAAAAAATACTTTTGGAGGCATGTCATCAAAGAAGTCCCCATGTGGAAAGGAGCGATAATGGGGGAGTCACCCCATTAATACTGTAGAGGAAGGGGTCTGACTGCTGAAATCTCCAGCCTGAGAGCCTTTTCCAGAACATTCCTAGAACACTAGGTCTTCATCTCCTTCAGCTAACTGGTAAGGAAATAAGGCTCAGAGAAGTTCAGTGACTCCCACACGATCACACAGCAACTTAGCGGCAGGTGAAGGGACCCGATGGATCTTAGGGTTCCTCTCCTCAATATGCAAGCCCACTGAGTCGACTGTCTTTGCCCAGTTCACAGTCGATTGTCACAAGGGTAAAGGGATGCCTTCACAGGTGACCTTATCATTCATCCTTTGTTCTTTGGAAATTGATGGTCCTCAGAGCTGCATGCTCCCAATAAACATTCTCCTCTCCCCCATTCACCCCATAAGCTCATTGTCACACTGACTGTAAAGGGCATTAGTCAGGGCACTTGGAAAAAGGTATCTGTAGCCTGGGGCCCCTGGGGCCCTATGCGTTCTGTGCTGCTATAAAGAACAATCCCTGAGAGCCATCCCAAAAAGGATCAACTTCTAAAAATGGTTTCCAATCATTATATCTCAGTGACAGGAGAAAAAATGTTATCTTGATAGTAAAAGATTTAAATTTATTGCATGGCTGAAAATGGTTAGTGAAGTGAAATTATAAAGTAATGAATCATTTCCTAAAAAAGTTGAGCCGTTAGTAATGCCACTGCATGGAGAACTATTTAGAGATGTCAGAAGGGGGTGGGGGGAAGAAAGAAAGTTATGAAGCCTGCCCAGGAAATTACTCCTAAATGTATATACTTTCTAGATTAAATTACTTTCTCAAAAGAAAAGAAAACTAAACAGACTCCATGATTACTGCTGGAAAAAATAAAGCTGTCTCCTCATTTCTACCCAGTTCCTTCTGCTTCGAGCTCGGTCCTTCGTCGGTAATTTAACAATCTGTCCTTCTCAAAGCTGCCCTTACAGGCAGCCCCCACAGACAAGCTGGGCCTTTCGGACTTCTCCATCTCCGGGGTTCCGGAAGATGGTTCCTGCCCAATCTCGCCACACAGCAGCGGGGACAACTTGACCCAGAACTCTAGCCCGAGTCCTCAGATTGTAACACTGATGACCTGCTTGCCAAGAAATGGGACTTCCAGCCATGGCTTAACAAACATGGAAGAAACCAGGGCACTGGAAACTGATTCTGTGTGTTGGTTTGTGCTCCCGGGCCCCATCATGCATTCTCCTGGGTTGTTTGCGCTCATAAACAGCAACGGGGTTCACGCCAGTCAAGCGACGGACAACATGTGTATACTTAAGACCCTGAGGGTCAGCAGATGTGAAGCGCCAAGGGAGGAAGAGAGCCCACTCCTGGGATCACACGTTAAGAAGGTGGCTTTCACTTTCAAACAACTGTGTCACATAACATGGCCTCTCTCTGCCACCACCAACCTTCACTCCGACATTCGAAAACCTCCAGAAAAGAGGCTTTCTTTCTGTGAACCATTCTTCAGGTACCTGAGGACACTGATAAAGATGCGGCTCCACCCACCCCAGATCTTGGAGACTCACTGTTTAACCTAGTCTCAGAACATTCTCCCAAATAGCTCCTGGGCTCCCAGCAAAGTGGGATGCTGGCTGTAAAAACAACAACAACAAAATGTATAAACCGTTCTCAAGTGAAGGAGGAGGGGGGAGGATGGGAGGAAGAGAAAGAATAAGAAAGGAAAGAAGGATAGTGGCTCCAAGTGCCTCAGTAAGAGAAGTGGGCATTGACTGACGAGTCACTACGTCCCGGAGACAGTGCCCAACAATTGGCATGCTTTATCTTGTTCCATTCTCACGATCTAAAAGGCAGAGACTACTAATCCCATGATACAGGTGAGAAAACTGAGGCTCATAAAGATTACACAGATCCCCCCCCAGGTCCCATAGACAGTAAGGGACAGAGCTGGGATTCAAACACAAGTCGATGTGAATCTGGAAATCCCGGAGTCTTATCTGCTCTGCTGGAGGTGGCCTTCCATCGTGTTCTTGGAGGCGAGACCTCATCTCATGTCTTAGCTCGGCATCCTGTGTAGGTATTAAGGCCCAGCTCTGCAGGCCATGATGGTCACCCAAGATGGGAGCCAGGGCTCCTTCTCCAGAACCAAACCCACGGAAAAGCAAAGATTTTAAGCAAAGATCGTATTCCTCCCACTGGACTGTAAGAACGGTGTCCAAGACTCTTGTATTCCCCCATGCCTAGACAGGCACCCAGATTGTCGACTGAAAACTAATGCCACACTGCGCCAGCCCGAGAGCCCATCCCTGATGGGCGTATCAAGCCATGGTTTGGGGAAGGACTAAACTTCTTCAGTAGCCAGAAAGCAAAAACAAACTGCATCTGTTCTGTAAACATCTATTCAGCCCATAATACATTCAAGTTCTTTAGACTCCGGCAGCCTGCTTGAAAATTGCCAGATTGCCTCTGAGCAGGAACCTAAATGGCATATCTCTTTGGCATCAAATGGAAATCACTTCTTAATAAGGTTCTACGGACAACAGCCTTAAGGTGCTTCTTCCAAAGTCTGCACCCGGAGTCGTGGGGGGCGCTGTGGTAAGGCTCCCTCGCAATGCCGTAATTACCAGCGAATGGAAAAATCCCAGGAACATGGGGGCCGCGGAGCAGGGTTCAGGGACTGAGGGCAACTGTTGATCCGTGCAAAGATCAAAGCTGTGCAGAAACCATGCTCGGGTTTACACAGCTGCGTGCTCCGTGCGAGAGCCATAAAACAAACACAATCTGGACGGGAGGGAAAGGTCTGCGATGGGGAGCGTGTGGGTGTCAGTGCCTCCCCAGGACATCAAATGAACCAGGAGGCCAGAGAGCCACCTCGCTCCGGGGCTAGAAAAAGAACCTTGTACTCTTTTCCAATCCAGGACATATTTTTCATTGTGCTAAAAAAAAATTGTTTTTTGGTTTTTTTTTTTTTTTTTTTACGCATTCAGCCTTCTCAAACATAATGAGAAAGAGGGAAGAGCATCATTAGCAAATATGCAAAGAAAAGTTCTTGAGTTTAATAAACACCACCCTCCCCCCTCCCCCAGGAAAAAGGAAGTGGTCAAATCTTAATAACCTGGTATGAGAAACTCCAGTTTATCTTGTTTAGTTGCTGTGTACATCGGAATGGGACCCAGAGCTCTCAAAACTCCTTTAGGTGCATAAATTCCTAAACTAAATAATAACAAAGCCATATGTTACCACGTTTTTAGATATGAATTGCTGTTCAATGCACAAACACAACAGCAGCTCCCGCCATCATTTGGATTCATTAAAAATAAAATCATCTCATAAGCCGGCAAAGTTGATTTTTATTTTTTTTTCTTTTTTTGCGCTACAAAACTGTCATATTTCCCCTGTGTGCAGAAGTATAATTTCTTTACGGGGTTGTTCTCGATGTCCTGAACTTGATATACATGTAATATTGGGAAATGAAAATAATATCTATATGTACGTGAACTCCTCATTTTGTGTATTAGAAAACAATATGTTTTCCTCATTAAAGGCGCCAATATAAATGCTGTAAACCATGAAATTACCTTCGAGCCCTTTCTGAAATAACCAGTTCACAAACAAATGATCCATGCAAAAAAGGAAAGGGGAGATTACAATAATAAGACAAAGTTACATTTTCATCTCAGGATTTTTTTTTTAATGTAGAAAAGTATTATTACCGCAAAACCAACATCTGCGGCAGGTACATCCAATTTTACAAGAAACACTGAACAATACAGGTCACCTGAACAAAGTAAGTTCAAAGAAGGGCTTTTTGTATTTTCCAAACGTGATGCCGAACTCCTATTTACAACACTTTTATCTCAATAAAAGAACCTTCCTCTTGGTTTTTCCACCTCGTACAGCCACTGAAAAGCAATGACGGCAAGAGTATTTTGCCAAGATGACTCTGATGTTCCTCCTGCTCAGAGGGTACGATTCTACCCGGCTGACGACTGGCAGAGGCGTCGATGGTGGCAGTCTTGTCCCACGAGTCAGTATTCCGAAGCTGAAATGCGCAGAGCCCTCCTGCCAGTGTGATCGCCAAACAGGCAGCAGTGTCATGTGGGAACCTGCTAGACACGCAGACCCTTGGCTCCCTTCTGGACGTTCTGAGTCAGCGATGCTGTAGGTGAGGCCCCGCGCTGCGTGTGCTCGCAGCCTCCAGAGGAGCCCGGGGTGTGGTCACGAGTGAGAGCCGACGCCTCAGTCTGACAACTTCAGTAATAACCAAAGCTTGAGATGCGGATGTCGTCCTGCGCACCGTCTCCCGCACGCCCCCCATGTCGCTCTTCTCTGTCCATGGCCTGTCCCTCCCCATCCGGAGAACCTCCGAGCCAAGTGACGTGCACACGTCCGTCTGGATTAATCCCTGCCGCTCTCTCCATCCTAGCACATGGCACCTGTGAAGCTGTAGATGATGCGTCTCTTGCCAAGACGACATGGGACTTGCGAATTTCCTGCAGGTTCTGACCACGCTCTGCGGGTAGCCCCAAAGAAACCGTGAACCAGGCCACGATGAGGGCGTCCTGGGCAGGGACTGTCCCCGCTTCTGAGCAGCTTATCAGGGGATCTTAGAGCCTTCCTGCATGAGCCCCAAGTCAAAGCTTCCTGTCTCCCATGGGCCAGATCTAGCTCTTGCCTCACCCATTCATTTGTTCTTTTAATTAGTGAGTCATTTCATGCAATCATGAAACAAACTGTGAAGGAGATCTCACTCACTTTTCCTTTGTTGCTCCATGGGGACACAAAGCTGTGTAGATCATTCCCACATTCTCAGAGAGCACAGTCTAGCGGGGAAAACACGTGGTAAGGCAAACAGATGATCTCCATACAGAGGGGTAAGTCAAAGGTGGAAATCTACAGCAAACAGAAAGTATGGATGACTGAAGAACCGGGTGTTTTTCGGCAGGAGGGAGTCAGCCACACACACGCCAGAACTGTATCTCACATAACGATGAGAAACCAGCCAGGATGGAGAAGGGAGATCGGTGAGTGCCAGGCAGTGGCAGGCCATAAGCAGCACTTATGTGCCAACGGGACTCCCTGATCATGAGCCCATGAAGGCAAGAAGTCTGCCTCAATGCCTCCGTCCCCAACCTGCTGAACTTGGCACACAGGTGCTGGGTGAGGTCCATGCGAGACAAAACTGGACAAGCGGTAGGGAACTCATCAGAGGAAGTCAATCCCTGAGACAGGAAGAACACGTGTGGCTCCGTTACGATGACCCAGACAAGGACAAAGGGAGGCTGACCTACCCAGGGCCCAGCAGCAGAGGAATGGAAGTGTGGAAGACAGAATGTCAGTCAGGACTGTGTGGGGAGCCTGGTTGCTAAATGTGAAGGAGACCCAAGGAGGTTCTAAATCGCCTTGTAGAAGGGTATGAAAGCGCTTGGGTAAGATCCTGCTGGAAACGACCAGCCAGGCGGGAGCCGAGAGCACCCACTCAAAGCCTCCCACCCACTCTCTGACCTGTGTAGTCGTTCTCCCACCGGCCAGCGATGGGGAAGAACGTCCAACTGCCCGAGACCTCTTGAAGAGCAGACAGCTGACCCAGAGATCCTAGAACTACTGCAAGGAAGAGGAAGCGAGAAAGGAAGGGAGGGAGGACACACAACCCAGCAAAATGGCACTGAGCTGTCACAGGAGATCCACAGGAGAGGAGGGGACCATCCCTCTAGATTTCGTTTCTAAAGAAGCCTGGAGTTACAGACTTCTCACAGGAGTCCAAAGAGAGGGGTCAAGAAGACAAATCTTCCCTGCCTTCAAAGTGCACACCAGATGGCTCCTAAGGTGATCTGGCAACGTCCCCCTTCTGAATCCCCGCAGCAGCACAAGAAGGGGGTGTGACATCCCCATCTTGCAGCTGAGTTAACCAGTGGCTCAAAGAGGTAAGGTCACTTGCCTGGAGTCGCACTGGTAAGTGGAGGCTGCAAGGCTTATGCCCTTGTCAGACTCCCAAATCTGGGGCTGGACCCACCAGAGTCAGAGAGAAGAAAGGCTCAGAAAAATCAGAGGGCTCAAGTAGCCGCCAGGCCAGGAGCAGAAGGCTAGCACGGAAGGGTGACTTTGGAGTGTGCACACGGGACTGGGATGGGGTGGGCGTGTGCTCATGAGGCTCTAGAATGTTCTACCTTCCTGGCAGAAAATTCTCTGGCCTACCTCGCCAGAATTCTGCACTGGAAGACTTGCCATTCTAACCCAGGCCTGAAAACCTTACAAAGTCTTCTGACAAAGCGCACACTCAGCTCTGCAACCGAGGTCTGTCTCAACGCGCTTGGCTCTTCTATGAACCCCTCCAAATACTTGAGGGTAAGGGCCGCGCATTTCAACTTAATGGAATTTCCTGCCTTATTCTACAATGCCAAAATTGCTCCATCACATAAATAAATTTGAGAAGAACTTTTTTCTTTCTTTCTTTTTTAATGAAATAGAACATAATCTTTTCAGTAAATCCTAATTTAAAGCGTTCTAAGTCCAAGAGATAATTATTTGGACCATATAAATACTGCATGTGGGTGTAATATGGATTGCATGCAGAGCCATAAAAAAAAAAATACTTGGCTCTGTTATTTTCTTAAAATTGCTGTGTTGTTGCCATTTTTATTGGGTTAATTAAAAGACCATAAAAATCAATCCCAACATGTTGGGAAACAGATTTTCAAATTTTATAAACTGTGATCGGTGGACGAGGCCAAAGATAAGGAAATACAGACATCCTGGCACTCACGGCTTTGGTGTGACGGGTCATTCATTCATTCATCCAACCCAAATCCCCTGCTCTGGCCCCGGCACTAAAACGGGAGGTCCACCGGTGCTCCTGGCACCACCCTCTGGTGGGACAGAGGAACCGAAGGACATCTTGTTTAAGAGAGGAGTGGCCAACTTTCTACCAAAAAACCGGAAAGTAAGTATTTTCAGCTGTGAGGGGCACATTGGGTTCCAACTGCTGAACTATGCCCTGACAGCAGGGAAACGGCCCAAGGCGATCCGTACCCAGATGGGCATGGCTTATTGCAATCAAATTTTATTTACAGGGGCGCCTGGGTGGCCCAGGTGGTTGAGCGTCCAACTTCGGCTTAGGTCATGATCTCACAGTTTGTGAGTTCGAGCCCTGCGTCAGGCTCTGTGCGGACAGCTCAGAGACTGGAGCCTGCTTTGGGTTCTGTGTCTCCCTCTCTCTGTGTTCCTCCTCTGCTCTCTCTCTCTCTCTCTCTCTCTCTCTCTCTCTCAAAAGTAAACATTAAAATTTTTTTTATTTACAGACATTATAATTGGAATCGTTCTCAGGCCGTGCAGAACCAGAAGGTTCACAGATGCCGGTTTATGCTGTATATGACACCAAGGTATGGCTGGCCCAGTATCTGCAAAGAAGATACTGGGATTCTCAGCCGGTAAGTCCCAGGGGGCTACCAGTGTAGCATGTCCATCCTAAAGGCACGGTTGGAGGGTAGAAAAGAGAGGCTCCCTCCCTCAGCTGGTGGCCATCAGACCTCTCTGCTCATTTCAAAAATGGCCCCTTGCCCAGTTCCAAGCAGGGGTCTTTGGTGACTCTCCCGCTCCCTGGTGGCCTTGGCAATTCGCTCCAAACTTGATAAAGTGCTAATTTTGCTTTTTACAGCCGTTGTGTAACTTTGATAAAGAGCCAAGCCAACCCCTTTTGAAAATCTGAAGAAACGTTAGCCCACAGATTGAAACCTGGGGATCTGAGTTCCCACCAGACGGCAATTTTCATGGTCAACTTCTAAAACCGTCCAAACAGTGGTCTCAGATGGGAATAATGAGAAGCCTCTGTGGTATTCCCAGGTCCCTTGTCCTGCCTCAATTGCTCAATGTCAGCCCCAGACAGCTCAGTTATAATGACAGAAACATACCGTAGTTCATGCAAGGGGCCTTCCATGGGCAAATGTTCAAGCACATTAAAGTTTTAATATAATTATAATTATAGAACATGCTCAGCCAATTAACCACAAGTATGCTGTTTATCTGAAAGGCTGCCAACACTGTGAACTACAGTCAAAATAGCATTAGGCTGTGGTCCTGAAGCAGAGAATACACACTGAATCAAAAGACAGATCAGAAGGAAAAGGCCAAAATAAATATTTTATCTGATATTTTATGAGTATTTCCTCAAATGCCACATTAAAATATGTCATTTCAACTTCCCATATATTTACTTGATGAAATCAGATTAAGTGAGTTCATGACACTGTTGAAAAACATCATAAACCAGAGAGAACGGGGCAGGGCGGGGGGGAGAGAGAGAGAGAGAAAGAAGTGTATTTTGAAAATCTTGGCAGTCCAGCTCCCCTAAAGCGAGCGTAAGTATAATGCAAATAAGAAACGGCAATTAGAAGAAGCCGTATTTTTGAGGGGTTTAGAAACTTCTCCTCGCTCCTTGTATCTTTCTTAGTTACAGCCTACAAGAGTTTAAGCAAAATTAAACTTTGCCTTAGCAACTAAAAAAGGTAAGCCTTCTCATAACTTTCCTCAAAGAAAGAATTAAAAAAAAGAGTCCAGTTGTACGATTTGTGTATACACAATTTGTATTGCTGTAAAAGCATATTTTGAAGAGTGCTCCGTAAATAATTAAGCTAGTCCTTTTACCATACTTCCTATATTACAGAAGTCATTTTCCCACCAAGAATCAATAAGTCATTCCTCACGCCAGTCATTTTTCTCCATTTAACGGAATGGACCAAAGTCCGACACTGCAAGTTACATTACCTCTGAATTATGTGTGTAATTTAAAATTCAAAGTACTACACTAAGGAGCTTTTTAGACTGACCACTCTCCACTCTCTTCATAAATATGGTCCCTTGCAGACCCTTCTGACAGATTTACAGGACAACAGGAGTTTGAAACGGTTAAGCCGTGAGCCCGGCAGGAAAAGCCGCGCCCGGTAACAATGCCTCGGCAGCCGCCCCCTTTTCAGAGGAGGCGCAGAGCAAACTGTCACATATCATTCACCAGGAAATGGCTCTGTGTTTTCAGATTCATGGTAAAGCCGTTCTAGAGCATCTTAACTTTAATTACAAATAAACACGTGGGCAGATACTGACATGTCAGACCGGACAGTGCCCCCTAAGTAAATGCCCGGATGCAGGATGGTGTCTGTTTGACCAACCCTAAGGCTTCCGACCAAAAATTCTCAACGAAGAAAATCCAACGGGTATGTACTAAGAGAAACTCTTCTTCATCAGTTAAACACATCACAGGGAGGAGAGAGAGAGAGAGAGAGAGGGAGAGAGAGATGAAAATGCGTGTGTGTGTGTGTGTGCGCGCGCGCGCAAGCAGCAATTTCATTTTAAAGAATTAACAGCAGTGACTTTATATACCTGTAACTGATTCATGGGCTGATAAGCTTCTCATTATCAATGAAATACAATTCCTTCACTCTTCGGGAAAATAAAAATAACGGGACTACCAAAAATCTCACTGGATATTCTCAGATCTGTGATCAGCTAACTCATGCCGCAGGCGGGTAAAACTTGAAGAAAACACCTGTCAGGCAAAGGGCAGTGCTCTCGATAGAGCCCGTTGTTTAATTCAGCGCCTCCTCGAAAGAACCAGACCCCCTCCTCCCCACTAGTACGAAAGGACATGAGATTCCCCAACGCTGTGCTTTTCAAATATGGGTTATTTACAAAATGCAACAATAGGCTCGCTCTGAGAACTGGGATTGAATAAACTTGGCTCTCTTGTGCTTCCCTTTGTTCATGAAGGGACTCCTCGACCTTTATGGGGATCTGAGGGTTTCAGTGTCACCTTCGTTCTGGGACAAGGGATCCTGCTCTTCAGGAAGGTACTACATTGGCTCCCAATGGGAGATGGCTTCTCAGAACCCTTAATCATAAGCGCTGCAGCCCACTCCCAGTGCCCAGCAGCCGAACCTTCCCCCCTTGCTTTCATGAGTAAGTAATTCTGAGAGCCGTGCACTCTCCCTGATGTGGAACAATCTTGGACCACTGGAGCCTTACTAAACTGCTCTAGGATGTGCCTTCTCTGGGTCATCAAAAATCAGCTTTCCTGCCTTGGTTTTATTCTTGCCAATTTAGCATTCCCAAGACAAATCACTTTAAAAACGCCTTAAAAATCATTAGCTCTCACTTCTTCGCGCCTGAAGCACGGGAAGAAACAGACTGGCAAAGCTGCGCTGCCAGCACCGGGTAAAGCTCTCCCTCCCAGTGCTGCGTGCGCCCAGCAAGGCTCTTCGGGAGCCGCTTCAGCCCCGACGCCCAGGCTCTCTTCCGCCCAGCTGCCAGGGGCGCCTTGTGTTAACTGAGAATTTGTGAGAAGAGCAGAGCCTCCCTGCTGGGTGTCGGTTTTCCATGGCAACACTCAACGATCTCAAATTGTGGGACCCCAAGGATAATTTTTTTCCCTCCTATCTCCAGGATGATATTCTTTTTTCCTCCTTCTTATGTTTGGTCAGATCTCTTCCCACTTGAACAAATGTGGCAGCATCCACCCAACTGGCGGATGCTTGCTGGGGAACCACCAGATCTGAACAACTGAAAAGTACAGTCCAACATGGTTAGCTCAAATAACAGGAATTTCCGTCTATAGGAACGGATACTCTGGGAATTGTCGCACTCCAACAGGTTACACCTTGGGAAGAAAAACTTAGAAAGGGGGATGTTGCATATGTACCGGGCTCCTCTAGGATAGGAACGGTCAGTGAGATGTTCTGGCAAATCCCATCACGCAGAAGGATGTATTACTCATGAAACACGGACATGAACTATATTCTTCGCCTTTGATAAGGCAAACTATTGCTCTATGAACAGGTTTGTGGCTTCCACAACATTAAACTGCGTTTAATGAACGCAGTTCATTAAAATGACCACAAGAAAAATCAGACCAACCTAGACCCAACTGCTGGGAATAGAACTAACATTACTTTCATTGCCATATGGCAGTGACCCTCGTCAGAGCCTCCCAAACATTTTCCTCAACCGTTCATCCTGTGACTTGGTAATAAATTGCATACACACACACACACACACACACACACACACACACACACACACAGGTGCTGCTAAAAAAAAAAAAAAGGTAAACTCATAAATAATTCGATGCACCAACTGACCATATATTTCACCTGCCATGTTTCACCTGCCATATTAAATAAAAATTTAAAAGTATTTCCCTTTTAAAAAAAAAAAACAGGCTGTAATTGGAGGCGACCCTACAAACGGTCTTGAATGTAGCAGGCTTTCAGAGACTGACTGCCGAAACTGCATGGTTGAAAATATTCGCTAGGAATGGCTGATTGACAAAGAAACAAAGGTCGGTAAATCTTAGAGAAATGGTTTCTTAAAGGGCATCTCCAAAGCTGTGTCGCCGTCTTAATCTCTGACTGGATAACATACCGAACATGAGCGGAACAGCTGCCGCCCAAACTTAGGGAAGAGACACTCACTGGCTTCTTCGGACTTTTTAAAAATACGCTGTCTCTGTAACGCTTCCTCTTTTCACGCCTTTTACAGATAATTACTACCCACACAATCATTAAAATAAAAATAATAGGGGAAAAAAAGATTATAAACCTAGTTCAGTGAAATTATCAAAAAACATCGAATATTTATCAATAAATATCCAACCTTTTCTTCCAAGATTTGACTTACTACCTCGGAGTCAGAAGGGATGGCCCTCCCGGCCTGGTCTCTGCCTGGCCCCTGTATTTTGACTGAGCCAGTCCCTTGCGAAGCCACTGGAAACAGAGCCCACTGAGAGCCCTTAACACGTGTGAGACACAGAGGAAGAAAGCAGCAATCTTGTGACATCTTAGAGAAGACAGCACACACCGTTGCTCTGTTTTCAATGGGAATACAGTTTCTTTTGAACTGAGTCTCTCTCTCTAGACCCGTGGCGGGTCAAAGTCATGGATGCTCTTTATAACTCCAAGACAGGATTCAAAGTGAGCTTGAGACCTGGTTAAAGATCATACTATAACCCACCTGAGCTACTAGTTCCTTTCAGCAGACATCAAGGATTAAGGAGAGCCATACACTGCTTAGGGGATTAGAAATCCGTACGTTTCAGGAGTGCCTGGGTGGCTCAGTGGGTTGAGCGGCCGACTTCGGCTCAGGTCATGATCTCACAGTTTGTGGGTTCAAGCCCAGCATCAGGCTCTGTGTTGACAGCTCAGAGCCTGGAGCCTGCTTCACATTCTGTCTCCCTCTCTCTCTGACCCTCCCCTGCTCACATTCTGTGTGTGTATGTGTGTGTGTGTCTCTCTCTCTCTCTCAAAAATAAATAAAAAGTTTTAAAAAAAGAAAAAAAGAAATCCTTACGTTTCAAAAGGAAAGAAAAACAGAAAAGCAGAGCTATCGAAAGCATCAGGCCTCATTTGCCAAAGTGGAGAAGTTTGTTTTGTTTCTCTTTTCCTTGTGGAATGCATCACCAGTTCCCACATGTTTCCAAAATCTCTTGTTGTTTTGAATGCCAAGGTCAAGCCTACCGTATCTTGTCCAATTATGTCACCTGATTCCCGCCCATCGATCAGAGAGAGAAGTTGGAGCATGACCCCAGTGGGGCTGTGACAGAACAGGATGAGTGTGCAGCATGAGAAGGAGCTGTAAGATAAAACAGACTTTCTAACTTGAAAAAAAAAAATATCAGGAAGGTTTTTTTTTTTTTCTAGATAAAGGAGAAATTAACTATGAAAATCCTGAGTGGTTACAAAACTGATGCACCTTTGGGATAACAGTACAAAGAGCTTCGGTTTTTTTCTATGACGCTCACATGGTCATATTTATGGCAGCCACGTTGGTACGAGCAGCAATTAAAAAGAAGCCAATCATTGACTTATCTTTGTGTTTTATTTTGCTGTTCCCTACACTTCTAAAAGTCTGCCCAAATACACAGCGTATAAATCAAACCAAAAACACATCAGTGAAAACCACAGTTATATTTTCGTTTTAGGAAGAGGGGGAAATAAAGAAATCAAGCCCTGGAACCCAACTTTCACGTCTTACTTAATTCCAAACAAAGACATAATGCATTATTTTTCTGTATCCACGAGAGACGGGCAGACTGCAATTTTTATTGCATGTTAAGTTTTCACTGGATCACAATATTATTAAGCTTTAAATCAGAGGATTGGCTCCTTCAGCGAAGTCTAACAATACTAGAAAGTAAAAGAAAAAAAAAAAACCACCTCATCTGGGGCTGTAATATTTGCTGAAAAAAATCTACTTCAAAACATTAATCAAATTTTTCGCCTACTGGGCAACCATATGGTAGAGCAGCATGTGAATCTCACAAACTTGCTGATCTCCTGTAACTGGGTGCAATTAATTACGCCGGCTGCATCCATCTCTTGGATTTTCGCCTTGTGAAAAAAAAAAAGTATTTATTGCAACAGCTTTTACAAAACAAGGGAATGGAAATCACAATTGATTAATGAGCTGAATGGAAATATTTCCGTTAGCAGATTTTTTAAAATGAATAAGGATTAATACCGTGGGTAGAAATGAACACACATCGAGATCGCCCTGTGCTTTTTGGGCCCCCCAAAAAGGTGGCGGCAGCGTGGGTAGTGAAGATGCTGAGGGGTGTAACATGCATAATTCACCAGCAGGCTTCGGATCGCAAGTAATAAAGCCTTAAACCAGTGAAGTAATAAAGAGGTTGGCTTTTCAAGATACTATCCTGGGAGACAAAAAGCTTGTTCTTTGATTTGAAAACACAGATATTAAATACTCAGTGGGTGAAGAGCAGCACGAGCCTGACAAAGAAGGGAAAGGAAAGTGGCCCTTGGAAAAAAAAAAAAAAAGGCACTCTACTTTGTCCTTAGCTATTTAGGCCCAAAGATTGCTACACATATGGTCCTGTTACTGTTTTAAGATCTCTTCATAAAACTGAGCATCTGAAGGGAAGGAAGGATGGGAACAGTGTCCTCAGTGTCCTGCTGGCTAAAGGTACAAACAGGACATCATGGCTGCGTTGGGCCCCCGGCAGCAGGCAGCTCTCACGAGGGCTCCTTGTCTTAGGAGCCGGAACCGTTCTGGTGCTAACCCGTGACTCCTGCCTTCCGGGAGCCGGCCGCCTGACAGGCACGGGGGTCACCATCCTGCCCTCAATGGGGGGCCACATCCCACGGCCGGTGGGCCCCAGACTAGGGGCAGCTGCCCTCGGTCCCTCCCTAGGACTGCTCATGGGGCGTAAGACTACCCAGGCCAGCCAGGCATTAACGACATGTTCTTCAAAGCCTCCCTACTTCAGGACGATCAAGTTCTCTCAACAGTAAACAGCAGAGGACACCAGTCTCTGTATTTGCCATTCGTTAAATACCAATCTGGAGAAAACAGAGCAAATGCAAAACGGAAGTGGAAGGAATACGTAAGTTGAGAGAGATCAAATATTGTATCACTTTCGCAACCGGTGAAGGAAAGAGCTGCAAAGAAAGACCTTTGCGATTCAACTCTGACGCCAACGTTTTACGATACTGCTCCTACTGTATTTAAACTTCTACCAGGAAATTCTACAAAGGGCTTGTTAGAGAAGATGTTGTATAATTTCACTAATGCCCACATGACATGTGAGACCAATATATTTGTTTGAGGACAATCACTTGAAAAACGAAAGCACCCAAGAAAAGAGGAATGAATTTTTATAAAACTAAGGATAAGTAAGAGATGTTTTTAAGTGACTTTCTTTCATCTCAGACAACTCATTCCAAATAAGGTCTATATTTACGCTAACATAGAAGTTCGGACATTTTGACGCAGGTTAGCGGGGATACTGTGCACTTTAAAGTAACAAGCAGATCTCGGTGGACAAGAGATTCTGAAGGCCAGGACTCAGAGAGCTGAATAGATAACTTAAAACTCTAAAATCACCCCAGTTGAAAATCAGAAACCGTTTATAAACAAAGAAGTCCACTGTTTTTGAAGAAACCATGATCCAGAGAAACGTGGGAGGAGGTTACCAAGAAAATGTGCTCAACTTCCTGAAGGCGGGTGGGGGGAATCTAACGGGAACTGAGTGGTCCAACTCCTTAAACCAGTGACCCCGCCAATGTACGCCACTCCCCACCAGCACCTCACAGACGATCCCTAACGCCTCCTACGTGCCATGGTTGTTGGCTTAAAAGTTTAAAGAGCTAACAAAATGTTTTAACGAGATACAAATCTCAGAGATCATTAATCAATATGTTCAATGTTATTTGTGATAATTCATCATGACATGATATTAATGGGTTACTGTACCCTTCAGAGGTGAGATTAATGCAAATGAGCCGCCACAATTAACTTTACTGCTCCCAACTCACAGGAATGGACAGATGATTATAAATGACAACTATATGTCAATTACAATATCCAATAAAGTGAAGCTTAGAGAACAATCCATCTCCTTTTATTGCTCTTCCTTGACGTAGCTGAATTTAGCTCAACCCACTGTTGTCACAATGTAGCCATTGTTTGGGGGAGCGGTAAGGGGCTTGGCTTTTCCCTTTTTTTTTTTTTTTAATTTTTCAGTTTCTTAAAAGGTGCTTCAAAAACACCCATGTAAATACATTTTGTAAAGGAGGAGAGCCACAGGAAACCAGGAATAAATGCCTCATTCATTCTATGTGAGTTACAGAAAATTGTATCCATTTTCAAACCGCAGCAACAAGGCCAGCGAGGAAATCACCTACCCAGCTGTGTATAATATATTTACTCAATTAAGGAAGGAAGACATTAGCACAGCGGCCTGAAAAGGCTTGAGTCTCACTAAACAAAAGTTATTAGAGGATCACTCTGTGGAAGTAAACAGGTCGGAAAGTGGAAAAGCAGGTATGAGGCCATCGGCAGAAAGAGAGGTTTAAACTTCTTAAAAGCGCAGAACCTGCACTTGGGGTGTGCGTTAGTACCCAGGTACAGACACTGCCTGCAGAGAACCGTGATGCCAAAATCCTCCCTCCTTCCGTGGGTAGAGTGCTCCTGGAGAGAAGCCTCCCTGGTGCAGACCAGCCCATCACAACGCTGCCTCCCGACCGCCGAGCCCTGACCGGCAGGTGCACCCAGTGGCTCTCCAGCATCGGCTGCTGACGCACAGCCACCCCCTTCTGCCTCACCCGAGGCTGTGCCCACAAAACCTCCTTCCCTGGCAGATGCTGGCTCATCACTGACTGCCGGCTGGCCAGGCCGTTGTCTCAGGCAGGATTTCGCGCTGCAGTCCCCTGCCTATTCCAGAGCCCCCAGGGCCGAAGGCTGACGCGGGCCACATCCTTGCGGACCATTCCCCCTGCCCTCGTGAAGGCGTGACATCCCAGATCAATTGAACAGGAGGCTGCGCTGGGCTCCGCTGGCAGGGAACCCGGCCTGCGGGGTGATTCACGGAGGCCCACACTTCGCCAGTCGATAGGAAACCACCCGATGTGCTCCTCTGACGAAGGAATACTCAAGGACTCCTTCCTTGGGTCTCCAGAAACGCCTAAAAATAAAATTACTGCAGGACTGTAAGCGGCTCACAGGGGAGTGTGGAAGTGACAGCTCTGTCTGTCCATGATATGAGCCCACGTCCCGTCTGCGGCCAAAACGGAGCCCACTTTTTCGTCAGGGAACCGGGCCTCCGGACTGCATGCAGGGCAGGGCAGGGGGGCTCCAGCCTAAAGCACCGCATGCTGCGGCTGGGACCAATGCAGGGGTACAGCCTGACTCAGGCCGCACCAACCCTGTTCTCGCTGCAGCTTTTGTCCGGGGTCAGTGGGGGAAACGGCCTCTTGGTGCCACTGCTGAGGCGCTGGTCTATGTCAGCTGCCATCTTGACCCCCACTCAGAAAGAATACTCACTTTGAAGAACACAATTTTTTTTAAAAAAAAATCTAAATCAAGAGGTAAAAGATGGGGCCTTGAGGACAGACGTGGTTAAGCTCGGGGACCTGCAGTCTCTGAACCAGGGGTGGGCAAACAGACCACAGAGCCCAATCTGGACTTCAGCCCCCGTGTTTTCATACAGCCCTGCGTCTAAAAACATGTTTACATGGCTGAAGAGAGAAAGAAAAATGTATTTTAACACATGAAATATTACATGAAATCCAAAGCCTGGTCTCCATAAATAAAGTTTTACCGGAGCACGGCCACAGCCAGGGTTTGCCTGGCGTCGGTGCGGCTTTCCTTGCTACAGGGAAGAGGTACGCAGTTGTGACAGAGACCGCATGGTCCACAGAGCCAAAAATATTTATTATCTGTCCTATTACAGACAACATTTGCTGACCCTTGCAGAAAACCTAGCATTCATGAGCTGATAATGACCCTTTCCACATAAGCTAGTTTGAATTCGGACTCTTTCCCGTACAAGGGGAGCGTCCTGATTAACTAACTGAGGAATTTGTTCTTAGCCCTTCCCTCGAACCCGGACACCTCCGCCTGGTCTGTTGGGGACCCTCAAGGTAAAGAAATACACAGACCAACTGACTGGGGGCTGCTCTCACCTCATCCTTACAGGTTACTGCATTTTCCCCACTGAATGTCACAAAGTGTTGAAATGTCCATCTTAAAATATGCAAAATACATAATATCAACCATTCCAACTCACAGGACATTCTAAGCCAAACACTAAAATATAAAGTGGATTAAAGGTAGAGAAATAAATTTTCTTTTAAAGGAAGCATTTTATTTTAAAGTTTGTTTATTAACATTTATTTTGGGGAGAGAGAGAGAGATTGGGAGAGAGAAGAGATGAGGGCAGGGGAGAGGCAGAGAGAGAGGGAGACAGAGAATCCCAAGCACGGTCCGCACTGTCGGTACAGAGCCCAACATGGGGCTTGAACTCACGAAGTGGGAAATCATGATCTGAGCCAAAGTGGGGTGCTTAACTGACTTAACTGAGCCACCCAGGCACCCAAAACTGTTGTTGTTGTTGTTGTTGTTGTTTTATGTACTTGAAGAACATACTGAATCGGAGAGGAAATCCCACCACTGCCAAAGTGTGCCCCCACTGGGGAGAGCCTACCCACGGTTACCCGTAATGGTCTGGGGCATTCTGGTCTCGGCTCAAGAAACCCAGGTGCCTGGTGAAAACCCAGTGTGGCTTTGATGACTTCTCCAGAAGATCGCCCTGAGGGGAGATGGAGTCGTCCCCTCCACTTTCGGTTTCCTGGGTGCCATCAGGAGACAGCTGCAGGGTGAAGTCTCTCCTCCCTTTCTCAGCTGTGCTCACCTCGGTCTCGGGACAGGACCAGCAATCACCCTGCAAACAGACTCAGGCTGCCTCCCGGACCCCTGGTCCGTCAGCTCAGGCTTGTCAGGAAGGTGAAGGGCCAAGTTATTTTCTTTTGTGACGACTCAAGGGTATTTCACTTTTATTGTAACGATATGAAGACAACTTTTGTTTCCTCCTGTAACCAATCTGCTACACTAGATTCTAACAGCTCTATTACGTTTTCCATACATTCTCCTGGCATGGGGTATAAACGGGCAAGACAGCACCGGATAAATCACGGCCGGCAGCAAAGACATTTTCTCTAGGGAATGAAGGCTCCCATTTAGCATCTTAACTCATTTCCCTTTTTTGGAAACACCGAGTCACAAACGAGTCTCTCAAACCGAAGAAATTGAAATTGATTTCTTAGGGTAATAATTAACCTCGGAAAATAACTAGGAAAGGTTGCTTATTAATTATTTTTTGTAATATACTTTGGGAATATTTCCTTTTTTTCATAAAAGATGGAGACAAAAGTAGACACATTTTATGATCATATAAAATGTTATTGGATTCCTATTTTATGGGAGAATGAAACCCACTTAATTTGCAAAATGCTCAATATGTGAGGGCAGGGTCTCCCCCCCACCCCCCACACACACATAGAGCTTTTTCGAGACCCTTAAATCCATCTTTCTAAAACAACACAATCTTTTTGTTCCTTATTTTTCAACACATACCCGCAGTAGCGGTTTTAATACATTTGTCCCTGTTTAAGACTCCCACTGTTCTTCCTACTTATTCAAAAAAGAAAGTCTTTTTCATCAGAGGAGCAGCTTACAGGGCACTGTGGTGATGCCCTCATCACTAAGAAACTTGTTATTATCCCAAGTAAAGAAAAGACAGGGAGCTGCATGATACTATATATTCAGAAATGGATACTATATATACAGAGATGGATACTATGTATACAGAGGCAGATATATGTCTTGCAAGCAACTTACTACACCACACACACAAATTGCCAAGACAATTCTTTTTTCCTTTAGTCGTCTGAAAAGTCCTCCACTGTGATCACAAACTCATCAAGGTACAAGTTCAATCATGTAATAGACGTTGCCCCCAGATATTACGTATCTGTTGGATCACCATGGGAAAACTCCAAACATTAACAGGCTAAGGAATGCACCCAAAAGAAGATGATAGAGGTAAGATCATTCAAGGTGTCTTACTGTTCCCTTCCTTTGGTGGTTGAAAACATTTTATTCTGCGCTGTTTGGGGGGAGGAGGTATCTTGTTTTCTCCAAAGAGACAAACAAGCACAAAAACAATTGTGTGGAATCAAGTTCCGCGAACACCGCGGAACTGCTTCTTGAAGCATTCCAAATACACGTTTTTGCTAATTAATTAACAAATTCAAGCTGGTTAAATAAAACCTTCTTCCAACACCTCCTATTTAATTGCAGTTTGGCACCAACAAATATATATCAAAATTATAGTATTTCCCCTGACAGGAAGCTCCTTCCTTCCACACACTATTATGACTCTCTGCAGAGCAAGCCAGAATTGCTGACAACCATGAACACTGCTACAACAATATTACTATACTTGGCAAAGAAGTGCCCTTGCGGCAAGAGAAAAGCTGTAATTTTGACTGTCACTTCACATTACACTAGATATTATTTCACTGTATACACATGCACATACTCACAAACTCTTAATAGACTACAGTTTTCGCGCTGTCTGCCTTTCCAATATAAATGGCAATATAATACCAGCGCACCGCCAATGGAGTCCCGGCAAGAAACAAACGGTTTGCATTATGGAAACATCGGCGGAGGATGCCTTTTAAGGCGTATTTCATTCCTTTGTCCCCCTTCTCGTGCCGGGTACACCCCAGCATTGACTTGGTAAGCTAATTGCTTTGATTATCAAAAGGATTTCACTTTTTTTTTTTTTTTTACCTCTATAGAGGACAAGGTTATCAGTAATGAATTCTATGCTTGAAAATGCCCATGACGCGTGGCCAAGGAGGTACCACATGATGCATAAGGTTTTGGACACTCTTCAGGTCTGATGCCCGATTTGGAGAATTTCCAGATTTCAAAACGCATCCTCCTCATGCATTTATTCTGCTTTTCTTTTCGCAAGGAGTCTGTTAAGCGGCGGTGACCCCTGGCAGAGCAGCCGCACGAATGCCGCCCAGTCCACACGCCGTGCCTGCCAGAGAGCAGAGTGTCTCTGCAGAGAGCTGAGCGCTACATATGCCTCCTCGTCCGGAAGCTCACGAGGAAGCAGATCGGGCCGGGTCCCTCCTGGGCCCTCCCTCCGCCCCCAGCTTTAATGTACAAGATGGGACGCTCACTCTCCCTCTGTCCAGGGCAAGGAGTTCTGTGTCGCCAGCAGGAGCTCCAACGGGAGACCTCCCTGGGACCAGAGCCGAGGCCCAGAGGACTGAACAGGTGGAAGGATCTGCAACGTGCCCCAAGGAGAAACGCTAGACATGGTGGGGGGTGGGATGGGGGGGGCAGGGCCCCTGACTTGACCTGTAGGAAGGGGTCTGCCCCGCACGTGAACCTGGGAAGAAAGCCCCAGAAATCCAGGCCAGCCAACAAGGAGACAGTAGAGCTTCCATTCCTACTTAACCTCTACCGCCCGCCCCTACCTCACTTCTATCTTCTTTTCTGCCTTCAAATCAGTATTTCCAAATCTTGAAATAAGACTTAAACTCATCTCACCGATTCGAGGGGAAGCAACAGCAGGAAAAACTCTTTGCCCTCCACGGAGGGAACGCGCCCGCGCCTTGCCCGCGTCTGCTGACCACACCAAATTTAACAAGGCTCACAAATGAACTGGAGTAAGTTTCCCACAGTGACACATTAATAATAAGTTCCTTATCCCATCTATCCCAAGCCATGAATATGTAATGTTATAAAATGAGTCCTTTTCACACAACAGAACCTCAGACGTGAATAAATAAAAACTATCCATCACAAGCCTGTGAAAAATTAATGAGAGTTCGGAGACACAAGGAAAAATGGGGACCGAGGAGAGATGGCCCAGTTCATAAAAGCCTGCCTAACTTTCGGATGGTAAATATCCTGGCCCCTCGTGCGCTGCCAGGTGAGGGTGTGGGACAATGACGGTACGTGCCCACCCGCGGGGTCTACCCGCCATCGGGGGTGGGGATTCCAACATGCCAGCCCTGAGGTCACGGCCACACACACTCGACATCCACTGTTCTAACCGTGACGCGATCCACAGCGGCAGGGCCCGGGCTTCTTTATTTAGTTATTTGTAGATTGTGACCAACCTGCTTCCAGAAGAACCTAGGTTGCTCACAGCCGCTGGGAGAACTGGAAAGCAGTGGGCTGCTGTAGACATGGGTAAGTATCAGGAGGCGGAAAAAGCCCTGATCTGTCCATCTTTCCTGTGAGTCACTAGGGACACGGGGCACATGGGACTAAGTGGCACTTGTCATTTCTGTTGTTGTCAGCAGCAGCATCGGAGCCACTCCCTGGCAGTGCGCTCTCGGCACGGATGAGCTCTCAATCTCTCCCAGACTTACTCCATTTGACAGATTGGGAGACCGAGTCTGGAATGAATGGACTGACCTGCCCCAAAGTCTCAGAGCTGGTGGGGACCACACTCGAAGAAAGGGGGTTCCCACCTGGGGCTACTCATGGTCACTCATGCGCTGGGGGGCACTGATGTTGCTCCCATAACCTGCCGTGCCCACTGACGGGCTTCTGATGGACAAACCAGTTGCGCTGAATGTCTTTTTCGCTGGATTTTTCTGAGGCTGGAAGTGTTGCATTGATGGACCATTGCCGTAAGGAAGATTCCAGAATGAACGGCCCAGGGCAGTCCTGTTGACCTCTCCGAGCCCCGTTCCTCCAGCTTCCACTCGAAAGAAGAGGCAGTCAAGGATGTGGTTACGGCCAACACTACTCAGAGCACACACTTGGCTGTTTTAACTCTGCTTCTGCCTGGGGCGATCCCCTCACCACTCTCTCCAGCGGACTAAATCACTCGTCCTTGGAGATGCGGTTTGGTCTCTGTGACTTCCGGTGTGGCTACAGAGCCCTCCTCCGCTCCACCAAAGCACTCAGCACACTCCTGCCTGGAAGCCAGAGGCTGCAGGCGAAAGCTGTGGACCAGCCGGGTAATGTCAATGAGGAAGGAAGGTCAGGGACGGGCGGGGGAGAGCTGACCTGGCGCGCACAGCACCTGTCCATCCAGCTATGACAGCGGCTGGGCCAGGGAGTCCAGGGCTGCGCTGCGAAACACGGGGCCAGGGAGGATGGAGGGGAGAAACCAAGAATGGAGGTTCTGAGTAAACGTTCTCCATTCCAAAAGACGGGTGCCTGGGAGGCTCAGCCAGCTAAGTGTCTGACTTTAGCTCAGGTTATGATCTCATGGTTTGTGGGTTTGAGCCCCATGTCGGACTCTGTGCTGACGGCCCAGAGCCTAGAGCCTGCTTCAGATTCTGTGTCCCCCTCTGCCTCTGCCCCTCCCCTACTGTGCTCTTTGTCTCTCAAAAATAAATGTTAGGAAAAAATTTTTTTAAAAAAAGGAAGCATGAGTGCCAAAGAAAACACATTTGCAGGCTGGATTCGGCCATGTTTTAGATCTACAGTCACATCTTCTCTTAATGCTCTAGGCTCCATTAGGGATGCTGTGTCCGCCGCACCTAGGCAGGGGCCTGCCGCACAGGGCAGGGGGCTCACTGCTTGCCAAACTGGACTGACTCACCTGGTGACTTGCAACTAATGAGCCAGAAGCACAGGAAATACAACCAAAACGTACCCAAAAAGGGGAAGAGCTATTGGACTCCTGCTAAGCATGTTACTTCCATCACCACGGACAGTAGGGACTCGGTGCACGACAGCGGAAGGCTGCTTGGGAATCCGGCAGGCACAGGCACTGAAGGAAAAAGAATGTCTGTTACTGTGACTTCCCCAAAGAGAGTCCCCAGGGCGGGGCGGGATCCACCTGGTCCTGACCCAGGGAAGGAAAGCAATGAGGGGCAGGTGAAACGAGAAGTCATCAGGCTGAGAGCTGGTTTCGCAGTGAAAATCCAGAGCCTAATCCACCAGGAAGGACACAGAGCCTGAAGCCAAAACACTGGATGAAGCCAGAGTGTAATCAACCCCTTGTCTCTGAGGCACAGGGGCTCAACCCCCTAACTCTGATCGGCAACACAGAACACCCGATAGAAAAATATCTACTTCTGCGCAAATCCTACAGGGCCCAGGGGTGCAGAAAAGGCATAGGTCAAGGAAGATAGGAACTATGTACTCTATGAGCTGTCAAATGGTACGTAACTATGTAAGTTATGAAATTTGCAGAAAGAGGGGAAGCCAACACGATCTCTGACTTCCAGGGAGTTTATTTACAAACCAGGAGGGGACTCAAGAGGGGTTCAGAAAATAATAGAATACAATTTTTTAAGTGCTAAATGTACCAAAGACAGAAAACCATGTTTGGAGAGAAGGAAAGGCCAGTGTTAACTCTGAGCAGATGCAATCCTGAAACGCAAGGGGTTTCAAAGCATGGGTAGGAGGTTGACATCAAGAGACAGGAGGATAGGCGGGGAGAGTAAAAGTGGGAAGTGCTTCCCAGCGGGAGGGACAGCAGGAAAGGAACAGAAGAAAGTACATACTCAGGGACACCAGGATGTGATTCCAGTTCAGCTGAAATACAGGTACAAGGGGAGAGTTTGTTAGGGTATTAGGAATGCATTCGTTTGTAATCTCAAAATCAGCCATTTTCAAGGCAAGCAGGTCACCTTGGTTAAATGCGGGGGTCCTCTAGTCCCAATCGCCCAATACAATCAGGCCAGGTCGAATTCCATCCCATCCACACCCGACAGCCAGATCTAAATCCACATGCCAATGGATCACTTCCACGTGGAGCCCACGGGAGCCTTGAACCCCGCACAGCTACAGTGGACGCCCCTGCTCCCCCATCCCACACCATGGATGGCTCCACCATGTACCCCACGCTCCACGGCAGTCCAGCCTTCACACTTCCTTCTCTCCACATCTCGCCTATCACCCTCCTACAGGCGTGGACCCTATCGTGCTGATTTCACCTCCTTCTACCCCTCAGAACCATCGCCTCCTCTCTGCACTCACTGCCACCATGTTTGTGCACACTTCTCGCCTTGGTGACCTGAGGCATCTCCCAGCAGGCCTCTCCACCCTCGCTCCTCACGCAGCTGCCAGAATGGACACCTACAAGGCAGGGCTGGTCATTTCACAGTTCCGCTCTAAATTCCTTCTATGGCTTCTATGGATGTAGCAACCGTTTATTGAATGAATGAGTTCTCTGAATATGGGCTGCGCTCTGGTCCAGTGGAGGTCAGGTTCATGTGGAAACATATCTCTGTGCAGAGCTGGACAAGGAACCAAGTGAACTGATTGGAATTCCACACTTCCCTTCACCACTGGTCACTTGGGAGGAACTTAGTAGGTTCAGCTGTATGGAGAATAAGGTGGGAGAAGCTGGCTAGGACCAACTCAGGGAAGAGTCTGATGCCAGCAAAATTGGACTTGACTGCTACTCAAATAGAACCTCATTAGTGGTCTTCTTCACGTGGATGCAACCAGATCGCTACTACAGGAAGGCAAAGGGCAGTGAGAGAGGAATGCATTTCAGAAGGGATCCTGGGAGGTGGAGAATCAGTTCAAACATTCTGTCACTGACAAAAGTAAGATACAATGCCCAGAATTAGAGAGGAGATGAGCCAGCGGGGGCGGGGAGGGGGGGTAGATGCAAGGGATTACCAAGGAGAAAACACCAGTGTCGATGACCATTTACTGGAGTGCCTCTGAATTTGAGATGGAGCCCGGATGACAAACACTCGGCCCTTCACCGTGCCTGCTGTTGAGGAAATCGCCTGGTGGAGGTGGAAGGCAAAACTAACTCACGCTGCCCCAGTTCTCACTGGTCCGACCTTTCTAAATGCAAACAACAGGCATAGAGTGTCGTGAAGAAAAACAGCATTACCCTTTTGCACTGTAGCATTATTACTATAATTGCCCTTAGGAACCACTGCAATGTCCTGGACATTTCTCATCACCCATGGAAGGTGGCTGGTGCTTTACAGGACCATCCCATTCAATCCTCAGAAAGTCTGGACTTACTCCATAGGCGATTACGTAGATGCTATTATTATCCACAGGGGCACATGAAAGATGGCAGCAAATTCTTTGACACTCCTACCTCGGAAAGTGGGTGTATGTCTGTTCCCCTTGAATCAGAGCAGGCTCTATGGCTGCTTGGACCACAGCAGTAATCATCGCAGTCTCTAAGTTCAGGATCTATGAAACTGCCAGCTTCTACATCCTGTCCTTTAGAACATTTTCCCTGGAAGCCCTGAGTCACCACCTAAGAAATCTGCCTCTGCTAAGACAGTCATGGGAAGGCCACGTGTAGGCATGTCCCAGGTGACCCCAGTATCCTAATCACCCCCAGGAAGGTGCCAGGCTTGTGAATGACCACCCTAGCCCAGCTGAATGCCACTCATCCACCAACAGAGTGCCATTGAGTGACCTCAGACGATGCCACAAAGGAATAGAAAGAGTCATCCAGTTGGGCCATGGCTGAATTCCTAATTCATAATAATCGACAGGCAAAATGAAATGGTTGTTGATATAAGCTTCAGAGTTTAGGGGTTATATGTCATGTAGAAATAAATAAATCAGAAAACGCTCCTTTTACAAATAAGCTACCTGTGGCTCCAAAAGTCTGAGTGACTTATCGGTGGTCGCCTGGCTGGGATGGCAACCTCGCTTGGCCTGACACGGAGGCACGTGATGTTTATTATGTAATCCCTGACAAAAATAAAGCCAGAAAGGAAGAGCAGACAAACAAAATCCTCCAAGCTCTTTGGACTGTGTGCTCACAAAATGCCTCGCCAGCCCCCCACCCCCATGATCAACTTGGTAGAAACGGTTTTCACTGCTGGAAAGACTAAGATCCATTACGACCCGGAAGTAAAGGTAAATCTGAGGACAAGAGACAATCACTCATCCCAATGCCTTCTCCTCACTGGGGCAAACAAACACCGAGCTCCCCTCATGAAAACAAGAAAGGGAGACATTTAGTCGAATTACTACATGGGCTCTCTGCCTGCATCTAGGTTTTCGAAGAACTAAGAGCTGTAAAATTCTCACGATTGGCTCCCAAGATCTTTCGAGACTTCCAATAATATTCAAATGCTAATGCAGCCCAGGGGGTGATAAATATGAGCATGCTTCTAGGATACAACAACGTGAAACTTCAGCAGATTGTGGTTTCGGTGAGCGAGACGCTGGAAGCAAGAGTGAGTTTCCATGGGCTTGTGATTTACTCTGACAAGATACATGGCCTCATTCCTTCAACATAAGCAAAATTCCCAAGATCAAGCAGATTTGAAAGTCAGGTGGACGAGAAGCCCATCTGTGGACGGGATAATACATAAAATCATCAGAATTTTTTTTTTTTTTTATAATATGACTCAAAATGACATAGAATAGCATCCAGAGACCTGTTCTCAGTTGCCTGGAAAATGGGATTTAAAGTAACGGGCTTCATACTGGTGGGCTTCCAGAGGTCTATGAAATAACATAAAAATCTTCACTTGATACCAGATTATCCCAGATTAAACAAAGAACATGAAAGTGGAAACCACTAAAGACTGGTAGCAATGTGGGGCGCCTGGGTGGCTCAGTCAGTTAAGCATCTGACTTCGGCTCAGGTCATGATCTTGCAGTTTGTGAGTTCGAGCCCCATGTCAGGTTCTGTGCTGACAGCTAGCTGAGCCTGGAGCCCGCTTCAGATGCCGTGTCTCCCTCTCTCTCTCTCTGCCCCTCCCTGATCATGCTCTGTCTCTCTGTCTCTCAAAAATAAATAAATGTTAAAAAAAATTTTTTTTTAAGATTGATAGGACTGTGAGTCAATGGGGTATTTCAGAGCAACTGTTCTAGCCAAACAAAAACAAGGATTTGAAAGTGAATTCACTTAACTTTCCAAGGAAAAAGTATTCTACCTTTTGTTTTTTTTTAATGTTTATTTATTTTTGAGAGAGAGAGAGATACAGAGCCTGACTGAGGGAGGGGCAAAGAGAGAGGGAGACACAGAAGCAGGCTCCAGACTCTGGGCTGTCAGCACAGAGCCCCGATGCAGGGCTTGAACTCACGAGTCATGAGATCATGAACTGAGCCAATTTCAGATGCTTAACTGACTGAGCCACCCAGGTGCCCCATTTACCTTTTCATTTCTGGCTCTTTCATGACGGACTGAGGAATATGGGGCACTTTAAGATGGCTCTTTGGTTCCCTTTTACGTCCCTTTTTAGAAGATATATCATCCTTAAAGGGGCCAAAGTATCGAAAGACCAGACAAATATCCAAAAAAATACATAGGCCCATCAGTGTAGAGGAAGTGATTTACAGCCAACATAAAGTACTAATTTAAGAAAGCTGTAAAATATTACAGCTCGTCACTTTGAGCATGGGCCAAAATAATGGCCGCATTTGCCGTAGAATAAACTGTGAAAAGAGTCTCAGCTTTGGGGCCAGACGGACTTGGGATCTGAGTCTCAGGACCCACTGCTTATGGTGACACAACTTTGGGTAAGGCTTCACGCTCACAAGAGCTTTCATGTCTTGATCTGCGAAAGGCAAGCCCACTGCAGAGGGCTAAAAAGAACCCGGGAAGGCACCTAACAGGTGCATAGTAAGAACTCAGGATTTGAGTATAAGGAGTTGAGTATCCATCGTTGTGAGGCAATAACGTGTTAAGAACATGAACTTCTGAGTCTGGCAGCCTGGGCTCTAAAGGGTTACACCTACCATTTATTTGCCAGCCTCCCAGTTATGATTCAGGAGAAGACGGTGATAAAGGCACTCTTGTGCCCACCTGTGTGCAGGGAATGGCAGCATGCCCCTCACAGCATGGACAGGACATGGGTGGACAGGACACACAACTAAGAGTATTTCAGCGTTTGCTGATATTACTGTTGTACCTACGACGCGTCAGATGCTGTCCTTACAGCCTTCTCCGTATCAGGACTTGGCACATTTTTCCTGTAATGGGCCGGTAAATACTTTAGTAAACACTTCCGTCTATGGGAACATAGGTGGTCTCTGTCACATAGTCTTAGTTTTTGTTTTTTATGTTTTTATGGGTCTGGAAAAGCAGGCTTGCGGGCTGGGTTTAGCAAGGGTGCCACAATTTGTTCATGCCTGGCTCTTTATAATCGCTGTTACTGATGAGGTAATTTTCAAACTGTGAAGAGTCTAAGATGCCACCCTCTGTGTGATCTGAGGAGCCAGCTGCCAAGTTTGGTGAGAGCTGGTAGAAGACACAAGACTCCGCGGTCAGATACAAAGTACTGGTTACTCACGACACGGCAAACAGAGTGAGGTCCATTTTTGCATCGGCTCCAGTCACCTCTGCCCCCTCCCCGACCTGGTCCCCAGGGCTGATGCAGAACAGCCCAGGTGGATGCTGTCTTCTGAGTGCACAGGAGTCATGGCAGAGAAACAGCCAGCTGGGGAATCAAACCTTTTGTCAAGCAAATCAACCTCAACTCAGTCCTGGAGGAAGACATTATCTTCCATATGCTAGACTGCAAACAACCCTCCCCTCCGCTCCCCTACGAAACGCTCTATTTTCCCATGTTCTTTGCTCCGGGAATTCCTTGGAAAGACAGTCCAAAATGCAAGCTATCACTACTGTCCCCAAGACAGTAGGTGAGGGTCCGGATCGTATTCCCAACAATGATAAACAGAAGAAAAGAAAAAAAAAGAAAACAAAGCTAACACCAGCTTAATCTGAAGCTTTCTCTCAACTAATCAAGCAGATTTATATTTTCAAAAAAGTGCCCATGAAAAGGAAGCTGGCCATTTCAAGGCTCATAGCACAAAGAGTCAAAGTTAGGTCTGTGACATCATACACATCTTTTCTGCTGAAAAAGTGCCTTTAGTTAAAAACAGAAACCAATTTTGTAAACGTGAATTAAATGCATACTCCGCAAAAAAAAAAAAATGTGGTGAAAGGGGAAAAAAAAATTCTTATGTGTAGATATAAATGTTTCCTGACAGACATAAATGAAAACTAATATGGTGACATTTTTCAAATTAGCCATTGGAAAACACTGTGTGTGTGTGTGTGTGTGTGTGTGTGTGTGCGCGCGCACACGCTTTAAACAGCCTAAGCATTTTTTCAGTTACGTTGGTCTAGGAAAGTATTTATGAAAAGGATAATAAATAATTAATTCTACTGGCTAGGCGCTTCAACTCCTTTCTGCTCCGACAATATACATTGAAATGCTGTTTAAATTATAGGAGCAAATTGATTCAAAAGGCTTCCATTAGTGAGCTGGCAAACAGGTTTGAAGCTGGCTAATAAATTTTAGATAAAGATACAGCCTTTGATGAGGACGGCAACGCCAGAGTGCTGCTCTCCGAGTCACCAGTTTGTTAAATCGGTGGCTAAAGTCTAGATTTCTCCCTGTCTCATAACTCACTGTGTTAAGCGTCGGCAGAGGCAAATCGGAGCACCCGCTGTGTGCACAGCGCCTGCTTACGGGGCTGGGAATAACATACGACCCCAGACCCTCCTCGGCATCCCTCCCAGAGTCTCTGTTCTATCGGGTTTTCCAGTACATTAATCAAGGATAATTAGGCCCACCTGTGACATAAAAATTTCCACCTATGATATGCCTTGCAGTATAAAGTCATGTCTGGAATATCTATTACAAAAACTCCTTAATCAAAACCAAGAAATTATGCATGAGGCTCTTAATTCCACTCAGACACGTGTCCTTTTCACTGGCTACAGCCTGCTGGTCTAGGTTATGGAATATTATGCAGCTATTAAAAAGAAATACGCTGGACCTGAACTTATGGCTGGAAGGCAGACCTTGTATACTATCCAGGGATGCTGAAGTCTGCATCTACCTACTTTGGAGAAAAGGAATACACCCTTTGGCGTGAGTATTACACACGTGAATGTGAGCAAAGGTGTGCAAGAATCCACCAGCTATGAACTATGGTTACCAGGGGATGAGGTGGGATGGGGGGGGGGGGGAAGTAAAGACTAAAAGGAGAAGTTTAAGTCCCCCTTATACAGATCTATGATTTTTTAAAAACTGCTCAAATAAGCATGCATTTCTTTTGTTAACCGGAAAAAAAAATGTAATACCCAAGAAACAAAATCATAAAATGGGCACGCTGCCTATTCTCTTCATGTATTTCTACCTGGCCCCTTTGGGCAGCCTCTAAGGGCTGGTCTATCTTTCTTTCCATCCTCTCTTCCACCCATGTAACCAACCAAGCATCCTAGGAAATGGTAAGCTAGGACACAGTTTGGGAATTGGCTGGACCTGGAGGGAAATTCTGGCTCCACGTGGCTTTTGCTCTTCATCTCCTCCAAGTGCAAAACTATTGCAAGAGCACCTGTGAGGGTGGCATGCAGTAGGCGCTCGGGACGGCCACCTCTGAGCAGGGTAAGCCATGCTCAGCTGTAACAGTGAATCGGGCTGACAACGCCGAACCCCATGACAGGGAACTGGTAACAGAGGAATTCCAATCTATACAGTCTCAAGTTCACTCTACTTACCAATAGCAGGGAGGGGAAGCTTCCTCCCTGCCCCCCACCAGCCTCCTGGAATACCATATTCTTTGCTTCGTTACATAAAGTCATTCGTGAAATGGAGACTGTGTGTGGTATTCCAGCCCCAGCCCTGCCATGGGAAAGGCGGAATTTACAGATGACAGTCCCAGAGCACTTTTCCCAACGGCACGTGGACCTGAAGGAGCCCCGGTGAGTAGGAAGAGAACCCAGCAGGGCCAGTCTCTGGAAGAGACTGTGATTTACGTGCCTGGGTTTCCCCGCCGTGACTGTGCATTCCCGGGGGGGGGGGGGGGG